>JAQGAU010003090.1:0-13916 GCA_034698045.1 Paramacrobiotus richtersi
GCAACAGCAATTAATCTTCTGTAATTTTTTTAGTTGGCTGTCCGTCGAGCCAGTGCCATCCTTTCCAGCCAGCGTGTAAAGCCGACTGAAACCAAGACCGAGAAGCCAAAGACCAAGAAATGAATTTGAAAAAGGAAGGTTCTTTTCGATTGGGCTTAATCTGTTTAGATTTATGAACATCGTACTATGGTGAAATCGGCGACGCACGTCATGGAAGCAGCATTAAAAACATTCTGTACTTCTAGTTCTGTGGGATTTTGAATCGATCCGCTAATTGTAACGCAAGACAAATCTTCAGCATGTAATTATTATTTGATTTTCTTAACTAATGAAATTCACTCGGAACTATTCACAATTTCACATGCCTTTTTAAAACCAAAAAATCACAGAATGACGATAACAGAATAATTACCATAAACGAGAAACAAAGCGTAAAACAGCAGAATTATTATCCAGATGCGAAAAATCAACAGCACACGACGCAAGCAAATTCGAAGAACAAACAGGATATACAATCTGCCCAGATTTTGTAGAATGGGAATAAAACTGACTAGACGACAATGCAGGCGAGACAAAAGATCAAAACAGCTAAGGAATTCCAGAGCGCACTCCACTTTGCACGCGATAAAAGGGAACTAAAAAGGTAAAGAATGATGAGGTTTCAGCCAAGATCCTGTATACAAAGGAATGTCGGGTTGTTGTTGCTCCGCAGTTATTGTCATGAAGTCTATCATAATCAAATTAGGAATGCGCCTTCACTGATCCCCAAGATTCTTCAGATCCTGCAGGAAACTTTCGGGGGTGATGATATGTGTGGAACCTAGCACAACAAAAGACAAGTTACCACAAAACATGAAAACCGTGCAAAAACAGATAGTCGCGGTCTGCAGAATCTGGTATCAGCTGAAAATTACACCGGCATGGGTCAAACGATGCCACTACACAGTTCAGGCACGTTTTGATAATTTATCATAATTACAGAGCCTCTGAATTCGCATTTTGATCCGGAAGGACATACATGTCACAAGTCAGATCCAGAAAATTAATAAAAGCATTCGTTTACTTATAAAAAATGTAGCCAAATTCATTTATTTTTGTTTCGGACTAAGGTGACCACCGCAATTAACGAAGCAGCAGAGAAGCCACTGTAATACGACATCGTCGTGGTACAGAAGACATAGTGTCACACTGTCAGATCAGGCCGTATAACTTACCAACTAAAATCTCCCAGTTTTTCGATCCTTGGGTCACTTCGTAAGCGGTACGCATTTCCGAATATGTTACACCACCAACGATAAAGATCATCAGTCGCGGACCAGTACGAATGGCCGGTGCGGCCTTATCCTTATGCCAGTTTCCATAACGTGCACTGAAAACAAAATAATGGTCACTGGTAACACGCATCATAATACGACCAAAAACCAAACAAATAACGGACACAAATCAAGCATACGGCACATGCTTTCACTCAGTTTGCCCAGAAGTATCTTCTTGAACCGTATACAATACATCCTGGACTGAACATCCTATAACTTTCAAAAGTTTTCCAAACCTTTGCTAACACCAAACGAACGACAACTCGTATAATGCGCATATCATTAAACAGACTTATCACCACAAACAGCAATGCTTTTCGGAAACAAACTCAGCAAAACAATTTTTTTAACATTTACCTATTCTCGACCATCAGCAGTATTTATCTAGCTTTAATTCCAGATGCCAAAACTAACGTCCACCAATAAGTACAGACCGATCAAAAAGAGAAATTACACCGAACATAACCGCTGACCGACAGCCGTTTACCTAACTATAAAACCTTTCACTGGCTTTAAACAACACTTATTGGGTTTGCTGTTGGTTTCGATGAGACGTCCAAATCAGTTTCCACACGTCAATTATCGAATAAAAATCAAACTTCACAAAAACTAAAACTGAATCTGAATAGATTACCTGGTTGGCACATGTCCGCCTTGCATATTCTGGTGTCCGGGTAAGAAGGGGAAATGCTTCAGATCCATACACTTCCCATCGGGCTTCCCGTCCACCGCATCCTCCATCAGATCCTTAATGATCGGCGCCCAACGCGACAAATCAAAGGTCTCCGATGTAATGCGTTGTCGGCGCGTGGGAGTCCACTGTTTGCGTTTTTGTCCACTCTGCATATAAAACGCGGATGATTAACCGATCAGGTAGTGTCACTCGTTCAAGCAAACCCGTCACGTACATCCGAAAGAATGTTGACACCAAGATTCTGCATGTTCAGCACAATGTTCCTCTCCTCGTTGGACATTTGGGCATGATGAATCAGTTTGTTCAAATTATCCTCGGGAATGCCGTTCTTGGACAGGATAAATAAGAGGATAATGCGCAGTTTATCGTAATTAGTGTAGTTCTGATCCAGAAGAATAGGGACGATGGCACGCATCGGATCCTTGACTTTCTCACCTTCAGAGGTTTCTCCCATTGCCAAATCCTAAAAAAACAAAAAATCTTTAGTGTATCATTGCCGCAAGTTATCTAGATATCTATTTCATCTGTAATTCCGCGCAATTTCTGACCTGCTCAGCACGGCACAATCTTTCGATCTTATGGCTTTCGTACTGCTTCATGGCATCTTCCGTCAAGTGAATATGAGTGGAATATTTATTCAACTCCTTCTGGTACTGTGGCATTTGCTTGATCATATAAGACAGATCTTTTATGTTCATTTTCTCTGTGTTTTTCTGGGTATGCTGCTCCATAAACTTCTTCAGTCCGGCCGTGATATTTCTGTAAAAGGCACATAATAAATACGAATAAATATTTTTTTTAAAACAGTAACTGATGTGCTCGTTTAGTGTTAAATAACTGCGCAAAAGTTAATATAGGTGAGTAATACACAAAGCACAGAATTAATTAAACTGAGAAAAAAATAACGAAACCGAATGCGAGTGAAGACACTATTCTAATAACATGTGCCAACCATCCTACATGGTTTTCGTTCAAAAGCTTACGAAATCCCTACCATAAACATTTCCTAACAACACACAATTCAACGTACTTCGTCACATGGGCAATGTGGTTATGGCGATAGTTCACCCAAATGTCGTCGCCCTCATCCAGCAGGATCTCCTTTTCCCGCATATCATGACCACCGGCAGTCTCGTATTTGTAAACATCGTTCTCAATTGGTAGCAAATCATACACCATAGCCTGCAGCGTCAGTTCATGCAGTAACGGTGTGACGCAATCAAATCCACGGTCCACAATAATCAATTGCGAACGTGCCTTTTCCGGGCCCTAGTGAACCATAAAAAAACGGTTTGTGGCAGTTTTTCGCGTGTGCATACCTTTTCATAAATTAGCAGAAACATTTTAAATATTTAATGTGCACAATTAAAATATGTGCATATATGTGAGTACTAAAATGAACTGCCCTAACTACCAACTTGAAATTAACTGTCGATAAAACCACACTTCATGTTAAGAAAAACATTATCGCAACAAAAATTAAATCTGAAGCACCTCGCCCATTGATGGATCATCGGCTTTGTAAGCCTCCAGTTTCTGATGTACCAGCTGCGCTAATTCAGCGTTCTTTTCAAAGTCACTACGATAGCGAATCGCCGGATACTCTCCCAAAGTTGCACACAGAGTGGCAATCTGCTCAGCCACTCGCTCCAGGAAATTATTCCGACCAGCTGCTTTCAGCGCGTTATAGAATGACTGGAATGTCTCCGGGCAGTCCAGGGAGAAAATCTGAAAATTGTTAGCGACTATAGCATCAAGAATGAAATAAAAAAAAAATTTCGAACCAGTGTACTGGTATGAAGCTATAAGATCAGTTTTTTGCGACAGTCAACTGCTAACATTCATAACACCAACTGAATCTAAGACCCCTAAAACTCTTAACCGGAGTGCAAAAACGATGAGGCGCCGTACAGAGCGGGAACATAATTTCCGGAAAAGTAAAGAAGCTGAATGCTAACCTTTCGTCAAATCTAAACCATTTCCTGGCTACAATCATATTTGCCCTTCACTAGCCACTGCACTACAAAGTATTCAGTTATTTTTGCACACAAAATTATCCCGACCATTATATACCTGTACGTATCAAAAATAGGCAAATACAGAGTACGTACCAGAAAGCGTCTGCTATCAACATTAAGAATGTGGATTTACCTGCGATTCATAAGGTAAGAATGCCAAATTAATCTCCTTTAACGTTTTGATAAACTTGGATGATATCGATTTGGATAGATGGGCAAACATTTCATCTGGACACGCCTCGGTAAAGAAGATGTGTGCTGCTTTGTACTGGTGATTCAACGGATTCTGGAAGTCGTTAATGAGAAGTTCCACCGATTTATCCGTCGGGGTTATCAAATAAATAGCCTCCATGTTCACCAGAGGCTCCCGACGCTTCATCAAATCTTCCACAACTGGAAAAGATAAACAACGGGGTAAAAAAAGAAGCGCAACTACGTATGTCCATGTGGGAGGCTTTTGTAATGCATGAGCTACAGCAGAGGACGGTGATCGATGTGCGCTCACTTGTGATTCCTTCGTTCATAATGTCGTGCATTTTCACACACGAGCTGATCATCCGCATACTCAGCTGGTCCACCACAAGAACCTTCCATTTCCCCTTTTCTTTCACTGACTGAAGCACGTCCCGCAGGATTTCTAGGGAAACAGGGGCTTTTACAAACCATACCACGTACAGGAGAAAATAAAACAAGTTACAAAATCCAAAACAAAACTTACTGCTGGCAACTGTCTGTTTAAGCGACATTTTCCAAAACAATTAGACAATCATCCAACAAACACCAACAATGAGAAGGTCCAATACGAAAGTGTTCAATCGCAGACAGCTTTCAAAATGAATCTTGCATAATTTTCCGCAGATCGTAGATTGGATCAACGATTCAACTGGGTTACTGGAGACTCCTGCGCGACTTAAAACGACACTCGTACAGTACTAACATCACAAACTTCCAACGGCGCAAAGGATTGTCTTGCCAGGGAAATAAGGCATTTATTGATTTATTGGATCGATCAACATGTGCAGCGACTACGGCATGACAAGAACGCCAGCTCAAAACAAACTGGGATGAAAAAAAGGGAAAACCAACTCATGAGATGATGAGCGGGTGGCTCGAGAAGCTGAGAAAACAGTCACAGGATTCAGGAAACGATTCCGATGAGTCGAACTTTGGGACGCACGGCTCGCCATGAAGTCAAATCATAACCAATATTAACACGCTGTGTCATAACTATATGGCCGGTACTCGTACATAATAATTATCAAACCTTTTTTTATTCGTAACAGCCGAAATAACAATAAAAGCCAGCGCTGGCATCACTACACGGACAGATAATTATTACTAATTATTATTATATACTTTGCTGACGATTCAAAACAACTTCCGGACGATTAGAAATACAGCTACTCGCGTAATTCTGACAAAAGTTAAATAATACAAATTTTTAAAAACAAAACTTTAGGCCCGAACCAGTCAAACTGGCTCCGCACATTATGCCGCCCGTACTAAAACGTGGTATACCGGTACAAGTATTGGTCAGTGTTAAAAAAATAATACATCAATTTTGTCCTTTCTGGAATTTACTGTGGAGGATATCAATAACATAATTTTGTACACATAATGCGTTTATTTACTTATGCCTGGAGCGGAAGCCTTTTGACTTCGTACTTCGGCTTGCTTTGAAGAATGATTTTAACTCTTTATTTTCGTGTAGTTTTTTTTGTTTAATATTTCGTGTAAATCTCGATTTTGCTTTTAAATGTCGATCTTTATCTGTGACATATTTTATCGCAGAAAATATACAGTAAACTGTAAAACTACCGCATGAATCATGTGATTGAAATACTTTGCGGAGCAGCGGCACAGCCGATATATATGGAAGAGTTAACTGCTAAACAGTTCATCACAGTAATTCTTAACAAAAACATGCCTGTTCTTTCGTCCACGATATCGGCTCTGAAATCCATAATTTGGCCATTGTTTTCCTCGTATTCTATCAGTAAACTCCAGTTCATCCATACATAAAAATTGACACTTTTCGTTGACGAGATCCAGATTTATCTGCGTTGCATTATTGCCAGCATTATGACCTTCGGAACACTTACCTTCCCAGTCCGCTTTTATTGTCCTTAGATTTTTCACATCTCGTAACAAGTTCTTTTTGCCATATAACAGTTTCTTCTTTTCGAATTCGGCAAGGAAATGTTGGTACAACATGTGATCTGCATTATTCCAGGCAAGGATGTTTTTCGCGACCTTTTCCGGTAGCGAAACTGGATGACCTTTGTCCTGCCGATTTAAATGAAACGCAACAACATCTTCCCATGTCCAGCACAATAACTTACGAAGTAAGACCAAAGACTCGTCCATTTGATCGCTGATCATAACGAGAGAAAACTGTTTTCCGATGTAAGTGATCAGTTCTTGTACCGCGGTCTTATCAAAATCTTCCTTTTCTAATCCAAAATCCGACATAATAGGGTTTCTGCCAAATTGTAAAGAACGATCATTACTCTGGTTGAAATAATACATTCTGGGATTAGCCACGAATTCTTCTAATGAAGCTCCAAATCGTAAATGCAGTGAGAAAAACTTCCAGATTGATTGATACATTGCGGAGGGCTCTCGCAGGATGCTGATATAAATCGTATCCTGTGGCATCATTTTGGGAATTGTTTCTTTATTATACCGTGCGTGATGAGCAAAAATCTGGTATTCGTTGCTGAATTGTGACGGAAGTGGAAGGGCCAGATCAAGGCGGAATTTCTCAAATTTATCGAATTCACCAAGATTGTTGGAGAATGGGGGGATAACGAAGGTGAGATTGTTCTGATATCCATAGCGCAGAAGGATGTTCTGGACGGTGGTACTGGCGCATTTGTGGGTTTTTAGGAACATAACATGGTGAACCGGCTGGCAACGGGCATACTCCGGCTTACTTGTGGACCCGAATACCACTATGCGATCTGGTCCGGATCCGGATCTACATATGGCATAAAGAAAACCGTCTTTACAATCATACTTATTTGATTTATATGTTTTGTGTTTGCAGTACACGTAAAAGATTAGTAAAAGTACGAAAAAGTTTAGTCATTTCTTACTATAGTTATTTTAATTTGGTTTATTGTTTTTTCTAGTTGTTTTGCGCTTTATTGTTAAAGTGATCTGGTTGATAGGTTTATGTATATCGAATTCGAAGTTACGGATTAAAATAGAGAATAAAATGTTGCAAAGCCATTAATATAGACTGTAACATTTTAGTCGTTTGTTGTAAGTATCGTAATACTTGCGGTGCAAATACTCCATATTAATTATAAAACTGACAGTATTTCTGCTTCACTTTGTCATGCCACATACCCCCCTTTCTCCGTCATTTCCGCGCTTTTCGGATGACTATCTGTACTTTCATGGTACGGAGAACTCGACAGCGTAATCAGTAGCATTAACGTCAAGGCCAAGCCAACAGTTACGATCCTGCGGAAATATGGAGAATGGATGGTGAAACGCATGTCGAATGTCCGGGAGTGCATCTATAGCTAACGAATGAATTGGTAGATATGGATACATCCAACTGTACATGTCCATGCAAAATCTGTTAGATAGCGCTACCATCGTACAATAATCTATCCCGCTTTCTACATCCTTACAACGAAGATTAGTTACAGTGCTTCATGGTTTCGAACTGCAGTGCAACAGGTAGAGGTGCATTACTTGCAGTTTACAATAACAAGATTTATTCGATTTTCGAACTTTCCACGCGAGCGATAATCATGGTAAAAAGAACAGTTGATAAATCTTGCAGTTTACTATTTGAGATGTCAGTTTGGTATAACTTTCGTACAGTCAATCTAGAAAGCGAATATATAGATATACCGGTAAGAATTCGAAAGAATGTCACGATGCCATGATACATATACGCGCTGCAGTATGCTCATGCGATGCTTGCTTGACCCATTTGTTTCTAGCAAGTGGGTTGTTTACCAAAATACCGGTGATATACACAATCGTCAAACATTTCGAGCCTGAACGATAGATTGAGGTACGGAAATACAATTAAGCGTTTTAACGTGTACGATTTGAGTTGCCCTGTGCAGATAATAAATTATGATATAAATTTTATTTGCTTCTCAGGACTCATGCATTAATTGTTCCATCACAGTAATTTTTATTCACATCAGTATATTTAGCTTTGCGACCGGGATAACTACGTTCAAATCCATAGTTCGGCCATAATCTTAGCCGGATCCTATGGGTAAACTCTACTTCGTCCATACATAAAAACTGGCAGTTTTCCACGATGGGAGACGAATGATTTTCTGCATGGAAAGATCGCTTGTTTAGGCATTTCCGTTCCCATTTCTTCGTCAATAACTTTAGTTTCTTAACGTCTTCTGCCAATTTCTGCAGACCATAAAGGGACTTTTTCTTTTCGAACTGCTTCAAAAAATGCTGGTACAACATATTGTCCGCTGCGTTCCAGGCCAGAATACCATCGATGACCTTTACCGATAAAGGAATCGTTTGCGTTTTATTTTGCCGATTCAGATGGAAAACCACAATATCCTCCCAGTCCCAACATAACACTTGACGAAGTAAAACGAGTGATTCATCCATCTGATCACTAATCATGACAAGAGTAAATTGTTGGTCAATGTAGTTTATGGTTTCCCGTACCGCGGTCAAATTATCGAAATCTTCCACTTCCAGGCCGAAATCCGACATCACTGGATTTCTGGCAAACTGTAAAGAACGATCATCATTTGTATTGAAATAATATTTCCATGGATCAGATATAAAATCATCCAAAGTCACACCAAATCGGGTCTGCAGGGAATAATACGTCCAGGTCGACTGATACACTGCGGCCGGCTCTCGCACAATACTGATGTAAATCGTATCCTTTGGCATCATTTTCGGAATTACATCTTTATTATAGCGAGCATGATGGGCAAAAATTTGGTATTTGTTGCTGTAGTGGGACGAATATGGAAGAGGTAATGCCAAACCGGTATGGAATCGTTCGAACGTCTCAAACTGTCCAAGATTATTCGAAAACCAGGGGATTACAAATGTCAGGTTATTCCGGTTTCCGTAACGCAGTAGAATGTTTTGAATGGTTGTACTAGCGCACTTGTGAGTCTTGACGAACATTATGTGCTTTACTGGATGACATTCTAAACGGGATTGATCGAACGATTGGGAGCTATAAAAATAAATATAATAATAGTAAAAAACACAATATTAACTGCAGATATTCCTGTTCTTGTTATAGGTTCATGGCAGTCGGATATTAGTTCGTAAAAATTCAATTTACAATTAACACGTGTTTCAGCAGGATTATATATACGTACCGTTGCAGCTCATCTGTTAGAAAAATTTCCTGATAATTCGTCACACGATACTTGATGGAAGACAACGTGAAAAAGAGTAGGATGAGAGAAAAACACGAAACTATGACGTTACGCATGTTACATTTTTAAGTGCTCATTCTGTCGGATATGGTTTTAATGTAAGGAGGAAATATTCGACAGCATTTCAGCAAAACTCTCGTAGAACTACATCAGAGCTAGGTTTCCATATTATATCAACCATAATACTGCTAGATTTGCGAGCATAATAAGAAAACATTCTTCATTGTATTTCGGAAGCACGTACATATATGAGAACAACGGACGGTGTACAGTTACATTCACCGGGTACAAGCTGCAGACCTACAGCATAATTATTATGTTATATGTAGCAGCCCCTACTGCTTGAAAACCTTGTTCACCCGAGAATATAAATTATATAAATTTACTAGCTATGCAGTCCAACTGTACACACTGCTCGACGATTATTTTTAAATAGCAACCTTATTTCGAAGGTAGCTGTTGTCGGTGCAAGATTTCCAAGTACAGGATAAATAAAAAATATTACAAAAATACTACATAATTATTCCTTTTTTATGCTTATTGTAAGACTTCCTATCTATCTTCATGAATTTTATACATTTCTGTACGTGATACCAGCGTGCAGGAGGTCATCGACGTACATGAAACCCGCTAACAATAAGCTTATCATGATCTATAATTATAACTCTGAGACTGCATCAACAGCGGGATTGGTTTTGAAGGTGATGATAATTCTCTTTATTTCGCCTGTATGTTCTTTATATTTGCCATATCCGAGTCCTCGACCATGATTTGTTTGACCGGTTTATCCGCATCATTTGATTTATCCGTGATTAATGATGTCGAGAGAAAAGTCTTCTATATATATACAGTCTTGGTTTGCCTGATTGTTTTTCCCGTTTGTTTGTTTAGTATGTCTGATCTCCCGAAACTAATTAATACCGCTAGGATAAAAATTAATGTGTTTTTAAGACGAACCCAACGCAAAGATAGAGCAATGCTTTAATGATGCACTTTCCCCCAATTCAGCACGTTATGCTCAGCAATTTTTCTGGCATTGACCAATTTTTTTCGTGCTTTGTGTCAGCAATAATGTCTTCTTTTCTGCTGAACACAGATATCATCCAATGGCCTTGATTAGTGGCTCAACAAACTAAAGAAATATATTAAGCATATACGGACAAGAAAACATGCTAAAATGAAATAATTAAGAACAAATCAAACACAAAATAAAGCAGACAAACAGCTACCAAGAAATACCATTCCCATTAGTTCACAAACAAAAACATTAAAGCATAATACCCAATACGGAGTTAAGCAAAAAATCAACAGTATAAGAATAAAATCTATGATTCTGTTTGAGCGCAGACCGACTCAAGTCGCGAACTCTCAAAAATACATTTTCATCGCGCGGATTACCGTTTTAAATTTCACTGAGAAAATGCTGTCAAGAAAAAACAAACTGCCGCTCTCTTTTTGTTACTCATGTCCGTCGCTCACGGTCCTGTTTCAGTTTCCACATCATCAGCTCCATGCAGGCTGCCGCGTCTTCCCGACTGTCATGTCCTCCAACATCCTCTTGGATGATTTTATTTAATAATTCTCGCATTAAATTTCGTAACGCTAAAACCACCACAATCAACCACAATACACAAGATATGGACAACTCAAGCGCTTTTTCGATTATCCAAAGTTTCCCAACTAAACAACTGTATAATTGCCATAGAAGATCATAATATGTTTGTAAACTCATCATTAGGAAATAACTGCATTAAAATTCAAACAGCATTTAATGAACACAGCCTAAAAATCCTTTTTCGATACCAATCATTCCAAGTAAAGTTTAGATTTCAGTAATGGAATACTTTTCTATTCATCTTACTACTGAAAGAACGGCTAGTAAAATCATTAATTAACTGTAAATGGGTTTCATGTTATCCTGTACAAAACATACTGCAATACTGAATTTTCTTCAACATATCCTTTCAAAATGAAAACGTCATGCAAAAGTTTTCTTCCCTTGCACAAACCTCGTTTAAAGGGTGGCCCGCGCTTGTGAGGAAAAACAATGGATGTATCCACAATATTCCGATGGATCAGCTTCATGGCCAGCAAATCCGACTCCAACGAGTGCCCAATCAGAATGGTCTCCTCACAAATCAATCCCCCCAGCAACTCCTTATGCACCTCCTCAATGGTCTTGAACCCCTGGCCCAGATCCCGATTAAACATTTCGGGCTTCAGTCCACTAAATCGTGTGTTACAGTCAATAATCCGCTGCTTGGGCTTCACCAGTGTCTCATACACCGTCCTCAAATTCCGATCCACAATGGTCAAACGGGCCAACTCAATCCCACCCACCGTGTAGATCATCTCGCAGTCAACAGCGTACACTTTGCACTTATCCTCGGGTCGTGCCGGATTGCTGCCCGTGCTGGAGACAAAGCCAGACAACGAGGGAATGGTGTCGGCCACGTGACACTTGGCTACACAGCAGCCACGGGATGACGACTCGTCCGAGCAGCAGGTCCGTTTGGCGGCGATCCCTTCGCCGGAGATGCGCCGGGAGAAGGCCTTCCCCCAGTGGTATGTACACTCTTCATCGCGGGCGTAGTTGCCTTCAAAATCCACGGTGAACTCCTTTTTGCAACGGCAACAAGCACGGCGGGTTTGCGTGATGCGATCGGGTGTGATTTTGCCCGACATGGCAATGTACAGCTGCAGTCCATCGCGACGATTTTCACCGTCTGTCGACATGACATTAATTTTTACTAACCTAACGGTTACGACACTTCAATCGTAGTATATCGCGTATGATTCCAGAGTTTCCGACGAAAGATGAATTTTCAGTGCTTTACGTATGGTACATCGTTCGTTCACAAAAGCATTTCCAACCAAAAAATTCAGTTTTTCAGATAGTTAATGATCACACATTTTGCACTGGAAAATTGTTAATTCATTTACAACCCTGATCTTCCGTACCTTGTTTTTTGCTCTGTATTAACGGATAGCCATTGATAACCAGATGGTCCTCGGTTAAAACGGACTTCTTCATGGCGGTGTAAAATTCCACATCGCTCCATAATTTGGGATCGTTCATGACCACTCGTTGCTGAGTATTTTTCGGCATCACGGAAAAGTTCTGCTTCTGCTGTTGGACACTGGCCGGACTGGCTTTGGGGAAAGTCATGGGCTTGTCTTTCTGACCGGTTGTTGCACCCACAGCTGCAGGAAGGGCAGGAGCAACGGCTTGCTTAAGTTTCACTAATTCCTGCGTGGCTTTATTCCTACAAATATAATAATACCATATTTCAGAGATCATGAATAAATGGCTCAAGCAGACGGTCTACCACATCTAGGTGCTATTCAAAAAAATGCAAAAATTAAAAAATTTCTAGAGTATTGGGAAAACTGTAATAACCAAATTATTTCGCGCAACCACCAATTTCAGTTTTTAGTAAGTTTAGTCTAAAAGAAATTACCGGTATGTCCCCATATGAAACGAGTTGATGGCAATGTCCCTCTCGGTCTGAACCGCCCTGTCCGCCGCTTCCTTGTGCGTCGGATAAATCTGCGACATATGTTGGACGAACTTTTCCAACACTTGTTGTCGGAAGGGCAAAGACAGTTTGCTCCCGGAAACAGCCGCCGCCCGGGGCATCTGGGGAGCAGCCACATTCCCGATCACCGGTTGGTGTGCGACTCTCTTTTCTCCTTTATCCACCGCACTGGCAACCACACCACTCTGAGATCCTGAGGATGCGGACGATGCAGCCGCCACAGAAGCCGCCAACTGCTTCTTTTGCTCTTCAATCGCTTTCATCCGCATCTCCAATTGCTGCTGGGGTGTGGCGATTTTCTTTTTGGGTGGGGGAGCTGGACGGGGCGATACGGGTTCGGCGGCGCGGGTAGGTGGGGGTGTTTCGGGTATTGTGAGCGTTTGAAGCAGTTTTTGCGGATTCTTGGGAAATCCACGGGGAATTATGGGTTTTGCTGGCCTTTAAAACCACAAACCAGCTATCAAACACGGAACGTCGATTTCGAAGCACCTTAATCTTCGGTTAATTTTAGAAATGAATGGTTATCTTAAAAGTTAAACCTACCCAACAAAACCATAGTTAGCTGAATTACCGTATGTACGATAAATGCTAAACAGAAACAGGCAGCCGCGAAATGTCGAGAAAGCGTGACTTTTAAAGCGATTTCCTCATTTTTTTTGGAACCTGATACTGCATAATAAATTCTATCCCAAACGCAGCCAATAAAAATACGGGTGGACATACATTTCGATTGGCAACTCCACCATGATCTCATCATCTTCGTCCTCAGGCCCAAACAGCGTCTTCATAACATCGGATTCGCTGGTCATGGGATGAGCAGGACCTTTCCTGCTTGGCGGCACGGGCACCTCCATAATCTCATCCTCATCATCAGCCTTTCCAAACCGGGCTTTCTTTTTAACGGGTCTCGGTAGCTCAGCAGGGGATGTCTCCATCCGCTT
>JAQGAU010003091.1:0-13914 GCA_034698045.1 Paramacrobiotus richtersi
AACTATCCCGACTTTTGGCCATTTGATCCCTGCAACGATCTCATTACAAACTGGACCGCGGTGAAATTGGTGCAGAATAGGAGGCAGTATCATGCCAACGGGCGCCGATTCAATCCCACTGATCATTTCATCGCCCATGAAGCGGATATCATCAAGTGGATTACGCTGTATAAGTATGGAGGGATAGCGCTGGATTTTGATGTTTTCGTGCTGCCTAATATTACCGGTAAATAAAACAACTGTATTTCAATGTATTAACCGTCGCTTCAGAATGATTCAATAACTGAAATTTTTTATTAATAAAATTAAGAAAAGGTAACAAAAAGCAATAATAGTAAATCAGTAAATAATAATAATATAAATAATGATGAAATAATAATGAAAACGATAAATAACAATAAAAAGTTCCGAAAGTCCAGAAATTTTCAGTAGGCCGTTAGCAGGGCTTTGTCTCTTCAAAGTCCCTGTAATAGGGTATGGCTGCATTGAATATGTAATAATATTTAACAGAAAAAACATTCTGAAGGTTGACCGCTGTCTTTCTGCTTCAGCGTTGCTGAATCAGCTACAAACCCACGACTGCGTAATAACAAGAGAAAACGTCCGTTACGCGCCAACAGCCCTCAACAGCGGCGTCGTGGCCTGCCATAAAAATTCCGTGTTCATTGCCGACATTTTGCTGCGTTACCGCAAGGACTACCGCTCCAAAGACTGGACATACAATTCCGGGAGCGTTCCTTGGGAACTGCATAACAACAGCGATTTCTACCAAAAAACAGTCTACGTAGATGAGGAAATTAGCCGGAACGATGCTAATTCCGTGTATAATTTTAAGCTGGATCACTGGGATGCTGAGGAGCATTTTCCATGGAGTAGATTCGCTGCTTATCATGCTTTTTTTCATAATTGTTCGTTAAGTGAAGACCGCTTGAACATGTCCAGCACGAGTCTGGCCGAACTGATGCGCTTTGTATTACACAACGGACGAAACTCTGACATTGTCTAGATGGTTATTAAGCAGTGCGATGTGATTTGTTGTGAAAAAGTGGAACAAGAAACGATGAGTTTTGAATCAATCGCGAAATGTGTGTTCAGCAGCAGCTTGTCTGTCTAGAGCGCTTTATTATGATGGTTTTTAATGCATAGCTTATAAAGAATGATCTCGCCAAGTAAAATCTCCTTTTTATGCGTATTATTAACGGTTCTAATGTTCTTTTTTACCACCATAACATTTCAAGGAAATTCCAAAACAAACTCAATCACCAGCGAGATCGAACCGCCTCCAAAAACCCGTCCGAAATTACGATTACCTCTAGAGATATTCCCGGATAATACGGATGATGAAATTGTCGAAGCCAGCGGAAAGGATTTCCCCGTACATTTGGTACGGTATTACCTGAAGGAGCCAGGGAAACCAGCTGATAATCTGTGCTGGGTGGAGTGTTTGGCGCTCATGTCCATGATGCTGTATATTCAGCCCAGTCATGTTTATATACATACGAATTATCCCGATTTCTGGCCGTTTGATTCCTGCGCGCATCTGGTTGTCAACTGGACCAGTGTGAAAATTGTGCATAGTCGGAGGAAGTTTACGGTGAACGGGAGGCGGCTCAATGGGCATGATCGGTATCTGGCCCATGAAGCGGATTTGGTCAAGTTTATGACGTTGTACAAGTATGGCGGGATTGTGCTGGATTTTGATGTGTTTGCCTTGCCTAACATTACAAGTACGCACAATCTGTACGGGGACTACAACATTACATAAGTGCAGCAAATTCTCAGCCGTACACATCGGAAACTTTACCCGTACCTGTACAGCTATTTCATTGATATCATCATCTTCTTAAAAGGAAAAACTGTGTAACCGCAAGTAATCTGCACATTTCGTACGTATTAAATTTTTTTGTTTGAAATATAATAATGAAACAACTGGCAGTGCTGTTTTACTGATGTATGTAGAAACGTTTATATAGTACAAACATATTGTATCTACTGTATATGTGCGTGCTGTATCATGTATGTATAATGAACTGCGCATCTTGCAGTCCACACGTTATGTAAATGTACTGTACCGTACAAAATGAAATTCGCATTAAGTTTTGCGGTGATTGTACGAAACATAGATATAAGTACATGATGTATGTTCAAACGGAGAGTTAAATGCACGTTAACGTATTATGTCCATGTACTTGTACGTTATGTATTAATTGTGCCTTGCGTAAAATGCATGAACGGAGATTCTTATGAGAATGTATTGGCTTCGGCTGTATACTTGCAGATTTGCTCTCACGCCTTGACTCGTACGACTGCATCGCCTCCAAAGAACCAGACAAGATAAATGTGGGATTCTTAGCCTGCCGCAAGGGTTCCCCGTACATTGCCGACATTCTACGGCGCTACCGCGACGACTACAAAGCCTCCCAGTGGGTGTACAATTCCGGCGAAGTACCTTGGGAGATTTACAAAAATTCCAGTGTCTACCAGAAAACGGTGTATATCGATAAGCAAATCAATGACAATCCGTGGCATGCAACCCAGGATCTGATGTGGAATATGCAGGGCGTGGTTAAGTGGGAGAAGAAGCCGGCGTATCATTCGCTGTTTCATAACTGCACGTTCGGTGAACGGATGATGATCGATGGGAAGAATAGTCTGTCAGAGTTAATGCGGTCAATCTTCAAAGTTGGCAGATTGTCGCCTATGATTATGAGCAACTGACCATGGGTTATTGGGATTGTTTCGATAAACTGTATGTTTAACCGGCAGGACTACTGTTGATAAACTGGCCTGCACAGAAGTATTGTTTTTATAAAACGATAAAAACGTCAAAACTGTGAGTCTGTAGTGGCAAATAAAGATAAAGTACGTGCGTTTGCAATGAACAGTTTGTTTTACTACGATCTACGTCTCAGTTATTCGTAGCATGTTGTATGCGCCATCTGCCAGACATTTGCGGTTGTATATTTACACAAGGCGTTGTCGGTTGTGATTAGGAAAAGTCTTTATTGGGAATGTGGTACAAGAAACTTGTTAGTTGGCGCTAAAATAACTACTGCAATTATGTCAGTATACAGTATTTGTACTAAAAACTGTGATTCGAATTTGCGTAGTGGTACTCATTGCCATAATATTATGTGGTCTTAGATTAAGCTGTATGTGAGACCGAGTGGCTTTATAGCGCTACAATGAGCACTCATTATTTTTAAGATCCTTATTTTCTCAAGATGTAAACTCCCTAAAATTTATTTTCTCGAAACTTACAAACGTACATGCATTTTCATCATTGTGTCGTAAACTCGATCTAGTTCTTTGTACCCCTATCTTGCAGCTAGTACCAGTACGTATGTTCAGCTATGTTGGCATTTTATGTGATGTTTATAAAATTCAGGCTGTGAGTACCCGATGATGTCACCCCGTCGGTTGGGCTAAGCAGTGTAAAACTTAATTGGTTGATTTAACTGAAAACAATGCCGGGAGTTCTTGCTCCATCGGCGGTGATCGATCATGAGTACGATGAACCTTCCGCAACGCTGTACCGATCAAGCGCTTCGGTGCTTGTGAGAGCCGTACATAATCCAGTGCAGCTACACAAGATTTCCTTTTAAGGTGCAAGCTAATTGTAAAACATGGGATTTTAAGCATATCCCGGGATGTCAGCTGCACAGGGGTTGCGATGTACTCAGCCTAAATGGAATCCGGAATTGGCTTCACGATATACGATACGGATCATTGTTCTTCTTATCTTGATAACATTTATACTGGTTACAATTCGACCAAGTCAACTAATCAGGCGATATCAAAACTATGGGATTAGACACTTGTTATGGCAGACAGGCGTTCCGGGCGTTGTGTAAGAGCTCCTGTATAATTTACGTAATGGCACCGTCCTTTTGAACCGTTTGTGTTTTTCTTGTATCAGACGCAGACCAAGGATGCAGTGGCGGTATCCTCTTTGCGCGGAATATTTAACTAATGGATACACCTGCGAACAATGCTCTTTGAATAGCTTGAATCGTAATCTCCAGTATGATGACAGAGGCGCAATCAATGCGCAAGACTCGATAGAAGTGTTGTTGTTTACAGAAGTTCGATAAAGGTCGCACTGAGCAATGTGACGATTGCTCTGATCGGGGATTCCAGAATCCGGCACATTTTTGCATACTTGAGAAGCCTGTTGGATGGCCGAGAAATCATCCTCAAAGAGACTTTCAACGACACGGTTTATGTGGATCCCGAAATTAATGTGCAGTTAGTGCGTGTGTGATTATGTTAACAAGAAAACACTCTCATGGTACAATAAGGCTATTGTTATGGTGTAGGCATTTTACGCACGGTGGTATCCGGATGAGACGATGCGTGCGATTGTGCTCAACTGGAGCAAAGAGACCAATGACAACAAAATACCACATTACGTGCTAATGGAAACTGGCGCCGTAAGTATACAGCTAGCGTTTGTAAATGTCCAAAAAAAGCTGTAAATTTATTGCACAAGTAATTTATGTACAGCTGTACACAATCTAATGTAATAAAGTCTGCCGTATCTTGGATCATTTTATGTGAAGTGGACTGTTTTTCGCTACGGAGAATGTGCCTTCGAAAAGTTTCGCGGTAAGCATGTACATTTCTCCCTATAAAAAAAGGCACTTTTTACAAGCCTCAGTCCATTCCAGACAATTTACAAATATTAGCCGACGATTTTGCATTACTACGGTCGAAAACAACGGTTATTTGGATACGAACCCGTACGTTACGATTCTACAGCAATTTGACTGTGGCTAATGCTTGGAATTACGTAGTACCCATAGACCGAACGAGGCTCACAAGCAACCGGCAGTGGAGTCACCGGCCCAATGCCGACACTTTGGCAGATGAGTTTGGCAAAGCGATGGCAGTTGTTGCCCAGGAAAACGGGATTGTTCTGTGGGATTCCATCTACCATGACTCGAAGCGCAATATCCAATTATACAAGGATGTTGTGCATCCGGGCTTAGTCTTGCTAAGAAAGGTCACTAACAGCATTTTTTGTCGATACCAAATCAATTGTAAGTCTGAGATGAGCTTCTGTTCCAGGCGGTTTGTCAGCTGATCTTTGCACTGAAGACTAGGGATTGTCATTGTCCTAGCCGATGAATGCATGGAAGATCCTGACTATAACCGCCTGCTTGTATACTGGCAGCGGCCCCCATCGTCATGCATGCACGGCCCGCCTGCCATTTTCAGTTTGGACGAATTTTGTCGGATAACTCCGTCGTGCGTACGAGCCGGCAATGGTGCCATGGTACTTATAAATGGGATACCTCACGCATTCATTGATGGATGCATATCATGATCAGTTCTCCTTGTAATGCCGCACGGTGTACGTACCGTGACATGTTACATGTATGACCAGCATAACTGGAAATTAGTCTGGAATACACTCTTATAAAACAAAAATACACTCTTATTGCCTGAATCTTGCTGTTTGTTATTCATAACTATGTTTAGCCACCCTGGCGTGTTTTTGTTATATTTCGTTCACGCTAGTACGTCCTGGTGGAGCAAACCTGGAGGTACGATTATCTGCAAAATCTATCTTTCGGTCCATTAAAATTATGAATCCAGCACTGGCAGCAAACGCAATTTTGGTACATCCAACATCAAAATTGTGTTTATTGCACATATGGCTCATCGAGCTTTCCCTTGGCAAAACGCGAAACCAAAAGTCAATATTTTGCATTCAGCCAATCACCCGCCGTCATTACAACACCTCTCAACTAAAAGAATGCTCACTTAGTCAACCATCGACCACTTTTATGTCGTTTTCTCTAACAATATTTTAGTAGCAGCACTGGAAGGAATTATCAAAGCGATTTGTACATATGTACTCCAGCAAGATATTGATCATCCAGGTCATACTTTTCGGGCCCACATGGATACCATCCTCCGTATCACCAAAGCAATCGTATATTCTGTTGTACGACTTCCAATACACAACACCCGTGTCACGCAATTGATCATAAACAAACTGGTTGTAGATTCTTAGGAGATCATTGCCGTGGTCCGTTTTCTGTGGCCCCCAGTCCCGCTTCATGCGATTCTGCGGCATCCAGACCACCTTGGTTCGCTGTGCCAGGCGAGCCAGTAGCGGCATTACCGTTTCCATCATACTGCATGACGAAGTATGTAAAAGTGTTGCATACATTGCCTTTGCAGTAGAAAACGTACCTGCGATATTTATGAAAACATTCGGTATCGTTAATCTTCGTTCGGAAGCAAGTATGCACGAGCCACGCTCCAGAGTTGGCAATGACGATATCTGGCAGTTTGTGATCGGGATAACTCAGGATGACCTCCAGTTCTTCCTGCATTCGTTGGTTTTCGATGGTCGGGTACCAGCGTTCGGTCAGGCTGAATTTGTGACCAGGGAAACTGACGTTCATGTGACAGTGGTCGCGACGCTCCTCTTCACACAGTGGATCAACATGAGAAATATTCTACAAACAAGCGACCGTTGTACTGCTAAATCGTTTGGGGATTAGTGTGAGCGTTACCGCTGATGACCAGAAGCGTCCGAAGGTCTCGGCAATAGCCAGGAAGATCTGCCGGGTACGCGAATCTCCGCTGACGTGGAACCAGATCTTCTCCTTCCCATTGTTGTTGAACGTCTTGTTTAGACAAGCACTGAGTGTTCTACATCCAGAAAATGTTGAGTTCAGATGAGTTAACTACATTTTCTCAAGTGTTGTTTGGCTTACGAGTCGTTAAGATGTTCACGGTGCTGGCATTTGTCCGTGGAATTGATCTGAATTGAGCAGTTGGTCTGTTGGAACACGCTCACCCGCTTCCAAATAAGGCAGATCACAATGACGTTGAAAGTAAAGAGACCAATAAAATGTCCATTCCCTACCGCTATCACACATGATTAGAAAGGGTTTGTAACGGGCGACTTGGTCTACCTGTTAGTCTTGTGTGAATGGCCCGCTTGCACACCGTCAAGCTCTCCATCCTCCATTCCACGGCTAGCTGACTGTTACATTGGCATTGCCTAATAACAGTTAATTGTCAAGGCCATGCGATTTACTGATGGTCTCGATTTTCCGCCTGACTGCATGACCAGTCGAGACTTGCTGCAACTGGCGTATGTGAATAACGTTTGCATGTGTTTTTTCATCTTTACCAGCGTTGTATTCGTGCTGTGTGTGGGTTGTGTGTAGAAGATGCCCAGTGGACCAGAACATGGGAGGATCCAGTTATTTAATATATATGAACTATGAAGGAGCGTCTGCTTATGCTTCTCGACCCTTGGTAGTTGTTATGGAGCAGGATGTATAGATTCTGTAGTCAATATAATTCATCCTGAATTGATATTCACTGATGGCGTGAACGGTTTAAGGCGTCCGAGTAGTGTGATACGTGCAGCGAAAGCGTCAGTAAAATCAAACAACAGGCCAAAAATAGTAGATGGTCTGATGATTAGTATAATGGGCATTCTGTTATGGAAACGTTAGCGAGGGAAAGAAAACTTATTTCTCAATTACCAAGTAGGCTGTTGAGGTGGTGCCACAAATTGTTTTATTAATTTTTACTGAGATTAACTATACCTTTTCCTAAAATTTCTATGTGTCATTATGTATTAATTTGTATTAATGCCATAATTATACAAGCAATGTAACTCTCCAGCTAGTACTTTTTTGTAGCCTACAAGTTTGTAACAATCCGCTTTGATGGATCGTCTATGATTACCTTTCGCATCAGTTTCCTCTTCTTTATCACCGTGTGAAAAACATTCACACCAGTGCGTTGCCACTACCATCAGAAACGCTATTTGCCATTGAAATGTCGGTTTCACAAACAGTCCTGCAAACAGCGGCGTAACTGGGTATAAAAAAATAATTACGGAGCATTTCCTGAGTTATGGCTCGAATGGCAAAACCCAGGTGTCGCCACAAGACAAGGTCGGTCCTGTCAGGACTAGGCAGGACAGCCCGTCTGAATGTCTTTCCTAATGTCTCCCGGGGGGACTCCTTGCGTAGTTAAAACAGCGGTCACCGCGACTTCGGACGCATAGTCCAGCGTTTGGCGACGACCGATCACGGATCCAGAATCTACGCAAATACATACAGCCAAGGTCACTCACTGCAGATCCTCAATGAACGTTTACTACTACTGCATTGTTGATCAATAGTTCTACATTTTGGATTGTACACGGTGAGGCTGTTTATTCGTAAGTTATTGAGCTTCGAATTCTTTCGCAGACTGTAAAAATGTGATTGTGTGGATATCTTAGATTACCTCGATGTGAAGTGCCGTTGTTGAGGTCCAGACATCGGTAAATAATGGCCCAGTTGTCGTAATCGGCTCCTAGCACGGAGTAGATGCCCTGCTCGTTTTGAATGACACCCGGTGTGACTTCGTTGATGAATGACTGCCCAGTCTTAGGGTAGCCATTACTACGGAGAATCTTATGATTAATCAATCCGGACAGTTCAGAAGGACACAATACCCGCCAACTCATTAATTATACTAGTGCCGGTACTTACATCATTGCTGTTTGCGATTGGTACAGCGTGCGATTAGCCAAAATTGTCCAGTTCACTTTGGCGCATTGTACTCCACCGTAGTCAGCTGTCGTCCCCCACAGAGTGTACCAGATACCATCCATCTAAACAGCGTCAAGACGATTGGATTTAATTAACGTACAGACAATACGATCAGCTACAAATTATTCAGAAAAATCCGTACAGATTTTTGTAGCATTTCTGTAATAAACGAAATTAATCAGAGCTTCTCCAGCCCGTCGGTTGGTTACTGCTGTCATTCCGTGAAGTCGTAATTTGAATAGTATGTGTTGATAGATTTTGAGGTTAATCGAGGCATGTCGTATGTGTTCTAAAATTTTAAATACTATCGGCAGAAGAATAATAATAATTTCAGATACGGAAGACTGCTGGAACCTACAGTACCCGAGAGCCGTTGAAGTTCGCAAGAGGTTTCACGGCCTGGGAGCATGGTCCGTTCCCGATGACTTGTCCGTCGCTCCGTGTGGCGAAATACGCCAAAACGCTGCCCACAGCAAAGGCCACGATCAATATGCGATAAGACATTTTTGCGCACTAACACGAATTATGAACGGCTTGTAAAAAATGATGCTCTATCTGTACGATACAGTGTACTCAACACTGCAAGTTTTTCGATTCCGTTTCTTTTTATGCAGTTGGTTTTCTCTCGTCGTTTGTCTCTTTTATTTGCAGCCAATAATATCGACTGACGGTTTATTATGAAGTACAGCTTATTCAAGGGTAAATGTAAGCAGGTAATCCGAGACCGCTGCATGGTTACGCGTATGGGTATAATGGGTCAATGAGCACCATTAATTACGCGCGACGATGCACAGAAACTGCAGCGTAATGTGTCGTTAAAAGTTTCTGTTGCCGATCAGCGAGCGTTATGGCATGGAGAATGTTTTCTCAATCTGCTGTGGTATGTTACCATTTATTTCGCACAGTTTTCTGTATGAGGTAAAGGGTTTCAACTTTCAGGACTTTCAATATTATTGTCTGCTATTCATTAATCACTGGTTGTTTTCAGATTCCGCATACCAAACACGTAATCAATCACTGATATAAATTTATTATAAGCACACGGGCCAGCGAACGCGACTAACGGAAGAGCAACATTTGCTGATTAATGGTGCAACCTTTGGAAGTAAACGTTAACTGGCCATATTCATAACATTTATTTTTGCGATGCAATCAGATGTGTATCGCACTCGATTGTTGATTATAGTTAATGTGAACACTTTCGTTTGTCAAAAGTCACCTTTCACAACAAGGGACGAAAGAGCGTGGGACGGAGTGCAGGACACGTTCGTCCTGGAACAAACAGTTGCCTGGCCCGAATTTTGTCTGATTTCCGGTGGCGCAACACGACAGTATAATACCATTTAACATTGGTAGTTTTATTTATAAATGATCGGGTTTCTTGTCAGTACATCATTGACAAGTATATAATATGCATAATATGTATTATGTATAACAATCTAATAAATATTACGGGCAGACAACCGTCCCACATAAGGAGTCACAGGGTCAACGAGGCGTACGTATTACGTCGCTTGGTTACCCATTGCCGGATGCAGCAACCTAATTAACTCACCTTAACAAAGCTTTAACGGCTATTTAGTCAAAGACGAACAAAGATGCTTGCTTGTCACTGATTTATCCAAGCGTAAAAGTCTCATCAGACAGCTAGTAGACGCAGCTAAATACTTTCAAGGTCAGAGGCAAGGTGAGGATAAAAACAAATCAGATACAATATTACCATATCACAACCGTAGATTCCTATGTCGGACAGTTTCATGAAAAGTAGTACTGGAAATAAAACCAAGGATTACCCAAACCGAAGAAATATTCCTTCGGCTGCACGAGCTGCACCATATCCCGATGCCGCAGGGCAATGGCGTTCATAACCACTTGGTCCTGGCCGGCGTTGATGCCTTTTGACAGCAGCACATCCAACATTGGATAATAAATTTCCTCCCACTTCTTCCACGCATCATGGTGCCCAGCGGCCAACGTCCCTCCAATGTGCAGTTCGCTAATCTCCTTCCGCAACACCTCATCCGCATCTAATTGCTGATCGTTTGTAAATGGTCTCCGTTGTTTGAATGACTCTGGTATTAGGAGATGTACCTCTTCCGTTTTCTGTATTCGAGAACGGACTGTGGTTTCATTCGGGAAATGCTTCAAATGCGGCAGCCATCTGGGATTGCGAAAGGATCCAACGTCGCACCAGATAAAGTATTCTGACCGGAAAGCGTTGTCTTGTACTGCGCGGGAGATGAACTTCCACTTTTGATGCCAGATGGTCATTAGTTCGGCCGTGACGTTCTTCTCGGGGAAGGTATGCTTCAGCCGCTGGAAGGTGTCCAGTTTGGCGTACATATCCAAGTGACGAAACTCCTGGATGATGAACTTTGTCCGGTCGAGAAAAGGTAGTCGTAGTCTTGTTAAGTTAACGAGCAGTTTCTCTTCGGTGAAGATATACAGGTGGCAGTCAATGTGGCGGAGAAAATTTGTCATCCAGTTGTAATATTCGTCGGTCGAGTGTTTCGAGGGGATGTCGTAATAGGCGGTGACAACTGTCACTCCACTGATCGATCTATGAGGAAAGTTCTGTCGGATAACGACCACCAGAGCGACAACAAATAGGACAAAACAGAGCAATTTCCTTGCGATGCCGTAACATGGGGTAGAAATCAGCGATCGGCATGCTGCGATGGACTGCCGTATCATCATGCATAACTGCTTGCGAGTTGCGATCAAAGACAGAGACCCTGGCATAAAATGTTAATTACTATTACATAAACAATAAGTACAACAGAAGTACGGAACGCAGTGGTGTGAGGCAGTCGACCTTGGCAACCGAGTGTTGCTGCAAATTACCGGTGGGAGGCGTGTTTGACTTGCATCGCTAGAGAGGGCCAGTAGTAAGTGATTTTGTTTTGTAAAATTAATTGCCGAATGACGATCGCCACTGATGACAGATGACTGCCGCTGATAACAGATGATCACTCAGTGTTAACGAGCAATGTTGACTGACAGTGCGTTACGTTTACAGCACCTTTAACAACTGACGACATCAATCAGAGCGTCACGTAACCGTGGTAGCACTGATGATCCAATTACATTCACACACTCCGCATACCGTGGCTATCGAAAGGCGTATTATTCTGACCATAATTATCATGAATTGAACTGATTAACGCTGACACGGACCAAACAACCGTTTCCATTAATTCTGCATATATGTTCAGTAGCATAAAGTCCTAAAACATAACAAAGAGTTAGTTTACAATTCAGAACAAGCTACAACATGTTGAAAGAATGCCGAACTGGAAGGGTTGGACCACTGTGTTTTCTGCACTCGCGATGACATATGTAACAGTAAAGGCAGCTTGAGAAAAGCAAAGTAAAGTGAGGCTGTGCAATGTCCTCTTAGCTCAGGGAGCACTCAGCGATGGAGGGCTGAGGTTGTCTTATTGGCTTGGTAGTTGATTTTCAACCAGCCCCATTCCCGGACGTAGTCACCAAAATCGGAGCAGTGTAGCGCATCCAAAGCCCGCTCCTGTAGCACCAGTATCAAATCCTGCTGTTGCTGACTCAAGAGCTCCGGGACACGCGGATTTGGTCGGCCAGTAAACCATGGAACGAAGCACTGCACCTTCCTACGGTAAATGGAAATACGGCCGTAACCTACCGAAACTGATAATCAGGGTATCAAACTACGGCGTTAGCTTACCGGCAGGTGCATTTGCGTCCGCAGACGAATCGACAAATACCAGGTGAATTCTCATAAGTAGCTGTGATCTCTGCTTCCATAAGATCATCAACACGCCCGAGCTCCACACGGTCTACGGTGCTAATCTCATCCCATCTGCGGGAAATCGGTACCCCACATGTCAAGAGCGCTTGGACACGCTGTATGATGTCCGTTGCCCCAAGGTGTTTGCAGAAACTGCCAACAGCCCGTAACACGTCCGGTGTGTATGGCATCGATCTGATTCCGCTCGGGGTGTGGGTTTGGCAGTGTCGGGAAGCGTTGGAACATTGGCTGATGACATTTTCCACCGCTTGTGCCGTCAAGTTGAACCGCATGCCTCTGAATAACATGGCGTGGACATTTACGCTTATGACACCAGTTTTTCCGAATGCTCAACTGTAATCGAAATAAAATCGCAACAGTACCGTTTTCTACTGCGTAATCCTGATCGTTCAACTTACGGGCAAAGAATGCCAGCGTCCACACTTTCATTGAGCGTAATGTTGATTTTTGGACAATCGCTGATATCATCCGCATCAGGTTGAATAAATGGCGAAAAGAAATCGGTAAAAGCATCTATATGGTTTAATTTGTTCAATTCCAGAGCTGCTGCATCGCACGCGGGCCCATCTGTACAGTTTACAATATAGGGAAGCGAGCAGAGCGCAAAGGACATCAAAACAATGGAAACCATCATAGCGCTTTAGACGTCGCAGAAGCAAGCCAGCTCGCTAATTTTATGCATTGGAAAATGAAGGCGCTTCAATATGGAAATGGTCTTAATGTACCTTATCAGTCAAACTTATCTCGCTTTCGTGAACGATGAGCTGAGATGAGCTCCAGCAAAATACTGATCAAGATTGTGCCAAGGAAACAACTACAAAGGAGCTGCCCTGCGGCTTTGCTAAGCAGTACGTACAGCCTTGTTTTCTCCACAGTATAAGGGAGCATCCATAAATTACGTACGCAGTTCGTCGTGGCCTGTTTACCCGCCCCCTCTGGTTCGTACGCTTTTCCCCATGTTATAAGTATTTAGTCGTCACGTTTTTAGACCCCCTCCCTCCCCGGTTCGTTGCGTACGTAATTTATGGATGGTCCCTAATAGCGAAATTTGAGAATGGTAGTATTTTTGCCGCCAGTCGCTTGTCGTACACAATAAACGGTGTTATAAGAAAAAGTACTAACATGATTCGTCCACTCGCATATAATATCCATACTCCAAAAATTAAATGGATCCGGAACACAGGTTAGATGCGTTCGCCGTTCAGATATATTCTCCTAGCTGTATCATACTGTAGTTCCCCACAAATTTTTAAACGTTCATTGCTTGGGAACTCGAGAATCACACGAAAACAAATAAAAGGCTAGTCTTATAGCAACAGACTACTGCACGCACCTCTGAAAGGCGACCATTCACGATTTTCGATACAATCAACTTTGTTGTGATCCTTTTATGATAAAAACAACATCGACCCGAGTGTTGTAGAGGGCTGGAAAGCTTTCCAAGTTGCGGAAGATGTCCGTTTAAGGATACGGAGCCACACGTACATATGGTGCATCAACTGAGTCGCTGACTCTGAAAGCAGAAATATGGTAGCAGATGAGGAAGAACAC
>JAQGAU010003092.1:0-13912 GCA_034698045.1 Paramacrobiotus richtersi
TTTGATGACGTTGTCAAAGTGGTCAACGGGGGCTTGTTTTGACAGTATTGAACATCGTCGATGGCGAGTACGTCCCTATGGCAGCCTTCGACAATCTGCAACGTGCTTTTACAGTGAAAGTATTCAAGGCGAATTCCGCTATGGCGACTCTTACCTCGAAAGCCGATGTAGGATCCCTGGAAAACTAGACAAAACAATGAAGTGGAAGTTTTTAAAATGTGTTGTGAAACATGTCGAAGGGGTGTGGCGTTTGGCCCTCCGACACAGCATAATTGGGAGTTCATAGAAAAACCACAGTTTCGCACCAGTACAGTACGTAACCCAAATCGAAGCCGCTGTCACTGACATTATAAGTATTTATTGGCAAAGTGATACAATAATTCTTGACTTTATATTCCGAGTTAACGTATTCTCAGGTCCGAAAAATTGCTGTCGTTCCGGCTCCACCAAATGAATGCCGCCATTGAAATTCCCTTGTCTAACTATCTTATTTGGCTGATACGCAAACAGATGCACACAAATATGACAACGTTTATGAATGTCAATTACTTTGAGGTAGCCTCCCTCCGGACTAGTAACAAGCCAGTAACAGGAGGCGTTATCCGGATAATTTTTCCCATCCTGACCAGTTGGGGATTTGATTTGTGCCCTTGATGTGTTCGTTACCACAATCCTGCCCCCACATCCTGGAATACCAGCTTGATTACACAAACTCTTCCACTAAGCGCAATATAACACGGACTTGTAACGACGAAGAAAGAATTAAACAGAAACCCACCGTTTGATTGTTTGCGAATTAGAAAATCAATATCGCCGATCCAATCGGCATGCGTATTCGTCTCGGCGACTACTTTCCCTCCTGGAAAAGCCAACCACACCTTGATGCATCCAGTAATTCAGTGCTGCCGTCAAGAACTCAGATGATGTTATAATTTCTCTATATTTCGCTGACGCAAGCATCACTACTGTCATGTGTAACTACATATAAACTAATGGAGTGCGAATGCTATCGACTGACTCTGCAGCTCAAAGTCGTTACAAGGTTCGACAGTTCGACTAATGTTTCGACCGCAGCCGTTTCTCGCACCCGGTCATGCATATGCGTGTCAAACTGATACTACCCGAGAGTTGAGTACAATATGTACCTTGTGATTCCGTAGGACTGGATTGCAAATCGGTCAAACTGTCCCTTTGTAGACTATCGCCGTATGGCGATACATCACATACTACTGCTGGAAATTTCGCAATCCCTAAGAAAATTATGACATAACGTGGTGAATACGCAGCGTAATTGTCGCATTTGAATTTTGAATGGTAATGCTAAACTGCTTATATAAAGTTAGTGCGATAATCAGATAAGCAATGAAATAATCATGATTTTGTAGTTTACCAAATATCATCAGCTGCATCCAAAAGAAGATGGCCAGGCAGTCCATTTCAGGCTGTACTTACTGATGCCAGGTGTAGGCTACAAAAAAACAAACCTGCACACATTCAACAATCCACTCAGCGTGTTATAATTTCTAAATATGGTTAAATGAATACTAGATTTCTTGCAGGACACCTAGCATTCGAACCCTGCAAGAAAAGCTAAACAATTACCAGTGAAACTGCTTCTAAATCTCCGAAGGCAGCAGACGGCTTCGACATCGCAGTTTATCGTCCAGAGAATCTTGTAATCGGCTCGTGATCTACTTTCCAGGGATGCGCCTTCTGCATGGACAGCCCGCTATAACTATACACCGCTTTTTAAAGTGTTGCAAAGCCGAGTTGTTTGCAAACAAAAGTACGAGTACTTTTAGAAACAGACAGTTAATATCACGGAAAACCTTTGATCTGCTTTGCTTATCGCCCAGTGTTCATCTCAATTAGTTGTCAACCAATGCGGATAGAGGCACAAACGGAATTTGGAGCGATGTGGTACAGTACGGAGACGTGTTCGATGATTGCCGTTTGACTGCAAACCTTACTGTTCGGCGGGCACTGTCCGTATGCGTATTTCGCAAGTCGCACCATGCTACTTTCTGTTTTGTTCCACATAACACTGAATTTTAATCCAGTTAATCTTGTCGTTTGCGCAGGTCAATATGTCGAAGAGTGTACACTGCAGAGGTGGAAAACTGTATGGCAAGCTTCGGCTTCTATGGTCGCTAAAGCAGAAACCCTACCCGCGATACTAACTCTTGTCAGAGGTCACTGTATTTTTCGCTTCCGGAAAACTAACGTGACAGGCGGTTGTTCCGTTGCTATCATGTCCTCTTTAATGGCTGATGTATTCTTTTCGAGTTTACGCTTTATTGGGACGGTACCGTCACGGTAGCAACTGGTGACCGTGGCGTGAGCAGTTCCTCGAATATAACTCGCACATACGGTCACAGGCCCGTAAAACTACGGCGATACGGAACAAAGTTCCCTTCCCGAGACTCCTACAGCGGTTTGCAGTAGAAAAACGTACACGTGTCGAGTGCATTCCCGTCAAAAGATGTTCAAATTCAGTCCAGCGGAAATTCAGATTCAATTCAGCGGAAATTCTACAAATTAAGGGTTGGCCTCAAAAGGTTTTTGTATGGTACCGTATCGTACGATACTTTGGCTTTCCATCAGAACCGGCAGAGCTAGTCCGAAGGATAGAAATGTATGATTCGAAACGGAATCAATGGTCGAAAATACAAAACACGGACAACGTTAACGATGACAGAAACGATTCCCTTCTGAAACTGAAATTCCCGCAGACAGTATGTGTGCCTTTGAATCGGCAGCCCAACGAAACTTCACCGCAGTAACCTTCCGTTTATTTTCATCATCAAACGCGCAAACGTTTGTTGCAGAACTCACAAGGCATTTTACAATCGAATCGTTTTAATATTTGAATGTAATTACATCTTAGTATGGAACTATTTTAAAAAATATATAAAGGCGTACACCATCTGATCAAGGAGATAAAATTTCGTGGGGCGATGTATCACCCTATGCAATTACTCGTTGTAATTATGGTAGTAATAACGATGTGCTAGTACTTCAGCATCTTTTTGCACAGGTGCTATAGCCCGAGTATAGCCAACACTCCGAGTTTTTTTGATACGGTACCAATTAAAGCTTATCTTTTGCGTTGTATCTTCGTATTTGTTTGATATCTGTATCGACGGAAGCCTGGAGGTGAGATATGCCGTCGACGGCCGTACGGTACAGAAGGTCAGATTATAAAATCGTTTGTATTGTTGCTTGTCTTCCATGGCTGCTGAAAGAGAATCGGATGGTGTGGGTTACCTAATAGCTGCCTTATCTAATCGCAATGCCGAAGCGCATAAGACAAGCAGTTATTTTAACCTGAGCTAAAATCGTTGACGATGGTTAAACAATGTTTCTTATGGTTTGCTGTCAGCACGAGCTTGCGTATGTCTTCTACGTGACGAACTTTGCGTATTTGCCTTCATAAAAGCCAAAGTAGGACGCTGAAACGTCAACTAATTCAGAACGTTGCCTGTATCATGGTAGAAACCAGTGATAGTGTTACGCAATCATACGGCAGTTCTTGCCGGTACCAAATAACTGCACCAATCGATCGCGGCTCGTACGGTACAGTTTTTAAAGCGCGCGTCATTGACCGCGGTGATTTTGCGGGGGAAGACATCATTGCCGTGAAGAGTGTCCACGTATTTCGCGGAATATCTGAAAATATTGAGAAATGTGCCCAGTTACAGCAAAAGCTAAAACATCTGTTGGATATCAAGCACGCCCATCTAGTGCGGTACCATAAATTATCCATCATCAGTCATGCCGGCGTATTCTCAGAATACAGGCTTATAATGGACTACTACAGCGGTATGTTTCAGAGTGATCGTAACTATCAAATAAGACTTTACCTTTCTTTGATTGTTCATTTGTTCTTGTTGTTGCAGACGGTGACTTGACCCGCTACCTTAATGACCTGAAAGTGCAACTTTTTTTCTTAAGAGAAGATGCTGTCGTTGGTTACGCAACTCAGCTTGCCGACGGACTTACATTTTTGCACGAAAATAATATTATACACGGTGATTTGAAGCCAGCCAATGTGCTCGTCAAACGTATGCAAAACACGCAGAATATTCTGAGGATTGGTGACTTCGACGATTCAGTGCGAATGAGAAGAGATATCACTACGGCGCGTGATATCAGCAATCTTCGTGGAACCTATCGTTACATGTCGCCGGAAATGCTTGGAAAATATTATGCTTATCGCATCGAGACGGCAGTCGGACGGAAAACGGACGTGTGGAGTCTGGGATGTGTAGTTCTTGATTTAGTTAACGCTCGCGATGGCCGGTACTACATATTCAACCAAAGCAAAGGTGAAAAATTGGAGTGCAGTAATGGCAAAATCTCGGACATCCGCTTTGCCGATTTGGTTGCCGATGGTTGGGTCCCTTACGTTCCTGATACAATTTCAAAATTTCTGGGTGACTACATTAGAAAATGTCTCCGCGTAAATAGCGTAATTCGGATTTCGGCTGGTGAGTTGCTCAAGATGCTGCAAAGTAAACGCCTAAACGACTCATTGGGAAGTGGTATAATGGATAGCTCTGCCATTAAACAGCAAAGCTGTGTGGCAGCAGTTGCTCCTGCGAGCAGTCGATCCAGGGTGCAGAAAATCACTGAAATGTTTGAGAATAAGGTGCAAATAAGGACAAGGGTCAGGGAAGACACCAAATTAACAACCTCGGACGGTGGTATTTTGGTTTTTCATCACACGCCGGGTAACAGGATATTCGCCGTTCAGTGGATCGATTCAGCTCTCACAGTACATCCGATTCCCTTTCCAGAGGCCCTGAGAGATGAGAAGATCAAGATCTTGCCTACCTTTCGGTCAGCGGACAACGAAGTTATTATGCAGCTCATACAGGGCTCATCTGGAATGACTGGTGACCACACTACAGTCATAGGATGGAGACCAGGAGATACGACTTGGCGTATCATTTCGCGCACACAATCAGCACGGCAGTACACATCTGCAGCGGATGTGTATAGATGCTCGGCGGTTGTGGTTGGGAGCGATGTCTATTACTGGAACGGTGACTCCCAATCTGCTTCACTAGGAAAGTTTAGCCTTAACGACGGAGCATTCACTGACTTGCCAGACCCGGAAATATCCGTTCCCGCAGAGTAAGCATCCAATGCTCAGATTTTTGCATAAACTTGTCAGGTCGTAAATAAGGACAATTTTGAAAACAAAATTTTTTCGTTCAAGTACTAGCCGCTAGCACACACATCTCGCGCCATAAAAACGTGAGGAAATCGAATTAACCTAACCAGTGACTGTTGGACTGGTTGAAAATGACAGTTGTCAAAACAATTTGTAAAACACAAAATGTGTGATCTTAGCTTTGTTCCCAGATCAACGCTGTTTGGCTGTCCGCATGGCAAATACAGCTGTGTTTTTTAGGCGGACCGGCCAGTTAATATTGACACAACTACTTCGATATGGCGACAACATAATATGTTGCGCGGACGATTCGACCTTGAAATTTGTACGGTGTTTTGATACACAATTGAACATGTGGCACTTTCTCCCTGACATGCCAGGCGCCGTCCGTGGGTTTGTTTCCATAGTGCTGGGCGAATATATGTACATCTTGCTCGGAACCACCGTAACCACGACAGAGGAGGATACATGTTATCGTTACAACTTAAATGATCATGTTTGGGAAAGATTTGCGGACCTTTCTGTCGCTAGAAGTTCTGGAGGCGTGTTTGGGCTGAATGGGCACATTTATCTTTATGGAGGACACTGTTACTCTGACATAAAAGAATTATTCAAGGTAGTACGAACGATGGAAATGTACGATCCAGAACGGAATCTATGGTCGAAAGTTCAGTACAAGGACAACGACGGCAGAAATCTTGAACTGTTGACTTGTCCACAAACGATATGCGTGCATCTGAACGAGAAGCCCAAGGACGCTCCACCATGCTAACTTTTTGTTGTTCACGATTGGAGAACGCACATCCGTTGTCGCAGAATTATACGAAATCGTGAACAGTTTTATTTTTTACTGCTTCTGTAGTTCCCGGCCAAAGCAAATACTTCAATACTGCTGACACAGGTTACATTTGGGATTTCAGAATTACTGTTCAGCCGAAGATGCCCGCACCTTAGTAGTTACAAGAAACACCTTCGGCTGCCGCCTCGGGGTTTCTTGAGATCTATGTTCAGGACCAATTCGAAGACATAATGTCTATGTACGTGTATGTTAGTTTAAAAAGACTGTGACCGGTAACACTGTCTCAAGGCGAAAATTGTGTCCCGTATAAATTTTGGACTGCCACAAACTTAATTTACTCATCCCACCCGCGGTACGCAGCTAAAGGTCATCCGTACCCTTTTGCCGAGAGCCAAATCCTCAGCTAACTCTTCTGTTCACCGCGTACTGATCAGCAGATGACCAGCATTATCTGGGTAACTTTGGTTATATTCGGGGGCAAAGGTGTGCGGATAAAACTTGCTATCAACTTGCGCCAGTAAACAGTGCCCAGTCGATACTGATTCAACGATTCTACTACCGAAAGGCGTCACTCGAAGACTGTGAGAAAAATTCTTTGGGTGGTCAAAACACGTACCGTACGTTCGACCGAAGCAGGGCGTGGCAAAAGTAATGCTCAAACCCTTTGTGGCGGTAATTATGTTCTCGACCAGTCATTTGCATTCAGTACTCAAGCGGAACAAATGAACTAGATGACCAAAGGTTTTGACGGTAGGAAAGGTTTGTCGGTTTAATCGGCTGCTGCAGACGCGGGTAGATGCAAACGTGAGATCAGGCATCTTTTATTCCGTTTTTGGGGATTTTGGTTTGATTTATTTTTATTTTTAGTCATTGGTCACTGATTATCTTTAACATTTCCATGGCGTTTGTTTTTTGGCAAGAACGTTATATGCATTCTCTTCTCATGTTTGTGGTATTCTACCACTTTGCTCAGCTTTAGCTTTCGATTTGATCGACGGATGCGAATCTTTCGTTTGAGAACACCTCGTTCCTTTTAAACACTCATACTCCGGATTTCTTTGTTATTTGTGTCATTGGTTCCGCTCGAGCACTGGTTGCAAATAACTTGTCGAGAACATAATTACCGCCACAAAGTGTTTGAGCATTAGTTTTGCTTCGTCCTGCTTCCGTCAAACGTACGGCGTGTGGTTTATCCTGCGTCAGGTCAGACAACTACTCCTCAGCGAAACAGACAGCTTGCGGTCAGAAAGCTTTTTTGGTTTGATCGGCTGCTCATACGCGAGGTCAGGCATCTTATTCCGCTTTGGGGGCTTTCAGATGACTCATTTACTGATTTTTGGGCATTGGTGACTGATTTTCTTTAATCCCTGGCGTTTTGTTTTTGGCGAAAACTGTATGTGAATTTTTGTCTAAGGTTTTTAGTATTCTAGCACTTTGCTCAGCTCTGGCTTTTAGTTTGATCTTTCGGTTTGATCAGTGGCTGCTAGTCTCTCGTTTGAGAACACTTAGTCCCGTTTTAAGCACATAATCCGGATTTTTTGGTCATCTAGTTCATTTGTTCCGCTTGAGTACTGGCTGCAAATTACTGGTCTCGAACATAATTACCGCCGCAAAGCGTTTGAGCCTTACTTTTGCTATTGTACGCCCTGCTTCGATCGAGCGTCCGGTACGTGCTTTGTTATGTGTCAGGTCAGGCGACTCCTCCGAAGAGAAACCGTCAGCTTGTTGATATTGCACATATTTCTAGCACATGCTTCCGGTCAGCTATGTTTGGTACGCTCAGGTTGTTCACGGTTTTTCCGTTCAAAACAGATTTTGTGTTTCCGGCATTCGTGATCGCGAAAACTTCAGAATTCACGAAGCCATTCTGTTCAGATTAAAAATCTATGAACAGAACCATGTCAGCTCTGAGACTTTGGTGAGGCTGAAATTTTTGTGGATGAATGTTTTCCAGTACACCAAAATATAATAGTTAAATTATTCGTGCTGCAGTTTTGTTCACGAAAATTAATTGTTTTGCAAAAATCTAACGACACCGAACCGAATTCGTTTCGTTAGTTCACTTCTTTGCGTCTGAAGTTTCGTTGCAAATCGTGTTCGGCTATCTAAGTATGCAAGTGAGAGATAAAAATTAAGGTCTGTTTTCTTTGCTTAATTCGTTCTCCTCCAGCGTTTCGAAACAATTTTTCGGTGGCTGTGGCTGTGTACTTTTAGGCAAACCTTTTTCTTGATTACATTTCAAGTTCCGAGTACCATTACATTCGAGTAGCGGAGAACGTCGCGCACGGAAAACGTTTCCAAAAAAATCGTCTGGCACGTTCGGTCTGTTTTGTTAGATCTTAGCGGATGGTTTTATTCACTGGGAAACTTTGCTGATTCGGAGTTGCTAACCGTGTAATCCGGATGATTGTGCCCGAGCGTTATTGAATTCTCCGACGATTCGTTTTGTTCGCCCCATTCACACAGAACTATGTGGATAAAGTTGCTCGCTTGGTATTACTCGGCAAAAATCTACGGATGAAATTGTGTATCTTTTTTTATCTTTTGTCTCTCTTTTTCTGTATCTAGCCGGGAAATCCCCGCACAAAACCGCCGGAAAAAATGTCTAGCTAGCCTTTCGAGAGTTTAGCTTCGACCGGTGGTTGCGAACGTTGGTCAGCCATCCAGTGCCGTTTTGGTTAATCGTTCGCCACTATCATGGCTGACTGAAGCATTGAATGAATGAATGAATGAAGTTTGCTCCTGATTTGTTTCAGTTTCGTGATTAAAAAACCAATTAAAAAAATCGTGATTAAAAAGTAGAAATTAAAAAACGAAACTTTTTTTTGTGTTTCGTGTTTGATTCGTCGTTTTTATGTCGGTCCACATTTGCATTTCTAATAGTTCGCGAATATTCTGTGCTATCCAAAAGTTGGAAGTTTTTATTGTGTGGACAGCCTCCAGTGGTTTATTACGTGTGTGCCTGCTGGATAAAAAAATTTGTTTTCTTAGCAACAGCTACAGGAGTTCAGTCGATATTTTTGTGTATTTGATGGTTTTACCGGTAAAGAGCGGGAAAATTTCTTTTTTTTTCCGGCTGAAACGCTGAGAACTTTCCAAAGAAATTAAATACTTAGTTGCACCGTTTTGCGTTATGGGCTATCTGAAAATAGCACCGGATGATATTAAGCAACTGCGGTTTCAGAGTTTCTACTGTCCTGGGACTGCTCCCGGTATTATTATCAGTTCTATGATTCTATGATACAAAATCTCTAATCATATGCGTTATACAGTAGTAGCGTTTAACGATCTTCTTTTCAGTTTGATGCTATACTCATTTTCAGTTTGCTTTCGCGATTAGCGAAGTACATCCGGAAATATGCCGTCATTTACTTTTGCAATAAAAGTCAAAACTTGGTTTTTGATTGGCTTTCGGGTCGCCGCAGCACTTGGTTGTACTTTTTTCGGATTAATTTTAACTGTCGTTATATATTACCTTAAGTGGCGAAACGCACATCACAGGTTGCCACGTATGATAAACAGCAGCACTGCATATGTTCGTGAAAATCGAATATTAAGCTTAAAAACTGGAGGGAGAGACGAATGGTAAATTTACCGACTTGGTTCCGTTTTCGCGTTTTTTGGCTATCACAAAAATGGAATTTGGTTGTTGCACATCGATCAAGATATGGGAAGCAGCTTTAAAACGAATAACAAATCTGAACGAAAAACTAGGCGTTACTTATTGCAAACCGGACGAGATTCCTGAAGGTTCTGGTCATAAAGGGGAAACAAAGTAACTGACATGCAGTAGATGCCTTACCAAAGCTAGCATAGCAGTTCATGCAACATTACGCCACTCCTTCCAGTTAAGTCCGCTACATTTCCTTCCCGTGATTTATACCAACACGCCTCTTTTCCAACTAATTTCCGCACTCGGCGCTACTCCACAACCACATTAACCCACTCCAGCACGCCGTCTTGACACTGGAACAGACAGAGCAGTGACGCACGTACCGGTACAAGTACAGCTGCACTAATTAGCGATAAATCTCCACACCGGCACTCAACGTTTGTCAAACTGTGTACACTGCCCCATCTTGTGCACAATTAATGGCTTTTCCCTAATGACAGTCCTCTCGCACGCAACGTTTCACCCATTGATAAAACAACGCCACATCGCGACAGACAGTTCATTCCCAACCACAGATGAGCCATTTAATCCCATTGTCAGTTTCTGATCGATATCAAAAGCCTTTCAACGGAACGTATACAAAGCTTGTACAGTTTCTTTTACGGGAAATGTAGTAACTAATGATCAATTTCAATTTGCCGCTTGTCAGCTTGCTAAGAGTGCCTGGACCGGAATTACCACATCTCTTCCTCGAACGCTTCCGCCACAACACGGTAGTTTCCCTTATTTGACACTTGCGCACACCTGCACCCGTGTGTTATGGAGCTAATTAACTAGCCAGAGATACCATCGGTGCACCGAGTAGTTTACTTGTGTGCAGATTTAGCCACTTATTGACGATCAATGTGCATCACTCCTACGCAGCATACGTATACTCCAGTTGATCGCGATGTTGTTGTTCGAGTGGAATCTATCCGGTACAGTCGAGCCTCCTTGTTCCCGTAATTTAATTTGAACCGATGCGCAGCCCTGCTGGGATGCTGTCTATTTTTGTCGCGCAACCAGAGCAGGAAGAATTTGATTACTTTCACAATCTTCTTCATGATAATCGCGGCGTAACACGTAGTACAACGACATTTGATTTCCTAAGAATCTAAGATCAAACGAAACCGGACTTGCGCGTCTCACTACGTTTTGCGATGTCTTTATTTATACTGTTTCTGGCTCAAAATTGTAGTTTAACGACCTTATTCATTTTTTTTTCTTTTACTATTTAAATCAGCTGCAGTTTCCAGCAGTTAAGCCATGGCAATCCTTGTCAATCTTCACAACATCTCAGTAATCTTCTTCCATCGAATGGACCCAGAAACAACACGTCCTCCCCCAAATGCATCAATCGACGGTTCCATGAAAGAGAACGCGTCTCATTTCATCTCCATCGGAATCTTGACCATTCCAACCAGCATTATTGGGACAATGGGGAGTTTGGTGACCTTGTACCTCATTAGTCGGTTGAGTCGACAAAACTTCGCAACAAACGCCTTGATCATTAACCTCTGTATAGCCACATTCCTGCTGTGCGGGACCAGCTCATTCTATGACGCCTTCACCATGATCACCGGGCAGGAGGGCCCCTCACGGATGTGCTGCGTGGTGTTTGCGTTTCTACACTTTTTGTGGTAAGAAGAAAATAAGGTTTTGCCGTTTTGGTTTATTCGAGAGGAGATGTCATAAGACGCCTACTGATTTCCTTTGAAGATCGTAAGTTATTGATCTGTTGGGAGTTATGACTCTTCGCTACTTCTGAAGTAATTAGAATCGGCTTAAGCCGTCTTTTGTAGATTGGTTAACAAATGGCAGATCTAGAACCGAGATTTTGATAAATGATCAATCAGTCAAACTGACCGAGAAACATTAGGACCATCCGCAAAACCGACATTCGTCGACTTTTGCTGGAATTTTGGAGTTTCTTTCGAAGTAACACGCGCGCAACACTACAATGCCGGTGTCGGTTAAGTTTTAGTAAAATGTTGAAATATGACAATGTTGTATGTACACAATGCAATTTTGCGGTATTTTCCCTAATTTTACGCTTATTAAACGATCTGTATGCGCTAGTTGTCCTGCTTTATTTTGGTTTCTGCGTTGTTTACGGTAATTAGACTTCTAAAGTTATGTTAACAGGTTTACACGTGATGTTTCCTATTAAATCATGTGTCCATCAATACAGATGTAATTCATGTAACTAAACACTGGGGTTTCATTTAGAATGTTACCATGTTACTTGAATGATGCGGTGCTGAATTCGACACGGTGTGGCTGATTTCCCTGAAGAAGGCTAATTGTCAAGAACACCGTATCGTTTTGAGGTTAACATAATGAAGCCATCGTTAGCTTGTTCAGGACCGTCAGACACATTCTAAGAATTCAGTGTTTGATTACAGTATTATACTAATAATTTCAATTAAATGTCATAATCAGTGCAGAAGCACGAGACTGTCTGACGGGAACAAAGGCGGAAGTGTAGCTCTTCTTTTTTATGTTATGCGTCATGATTTACGATTATAATGAGTCACTGCGACACCAGCAGCAAACGTGTGTGCCAAAGTACCGAATCGGATGATGCTATGTCGGTTAACTTAAAAACAGTTTATTACAGTAACTGTTTACTTTAATCCGCTGTACAGGGCTGAGGGCTCATACAGTACGTAACTGGCGCAAATCCGGTTACTTCCAAATACAGAAATCCTGTTATTCACGATCCAATTGCATCGCGTGATTTTACTAATCAGACATTCAAGCATGGACTTAGGTTCATGAGAGACAGTTATTAACATACTCAAATGCTTCAGATTGTAATAAACACCATGTTTTGCCGGTGATAAGTGTTGACAACGGAAGCACAGACACATGATTCAACACTGAAAATAAATTAAAATCCTTCTATACACAGGTTAAGTGTTTCCGCCCACTCCCACGCCGCCATCGCCATCCACCGGCTCATCTCCGTGTTATCCAGCGATCGCACCGTGTGTATGGTGTCCAAAAGCATCGCCATCTCCCTGGTGATCTACACGTGGCTGGTGCCCTTCCTTGTCCTTGTGTTTCCTTTGGCGTCTGTCGGTGCAGAATATGGATTCTCAGAGGTAGGATCTAATAAGTTTCCGCCTTCCCATTGGGTCAAAAGAACTTACTCTGTGCATCTTTTATATCAGGAGCACTTTTTTGATCATATACTAATTTTGTTTTCTTTGTTGGCTATGGTTCAAATTCCAGGAAGGGAATGCTTTAATAACTCTCTAGTTCGTGCGCACTAGTGCATGCTAGAACTAGCTACATAAGTACATAGACAAATCTTTCGAGAGGTTGTAGAAAGAATGCACTGTAACTCAAAAGTATGCGCTTTGTGTTTTGTATCGCAAAGGTTTGCACTTTGTAAATTTTAATGTAGTATCGTTTAAGGAGCAGCCTGGCATGAAATAAACTACCCTTTCAGACAGCTTCACGGTGCAGTGTCACCAAAGTGGGCTCCAGTAGTTACACCTACGTGTTAAAGCTGATGAATTCCTTCGTCCCACTGGCGGTAATGACATGCTGCTACTTGATCATCTGCATCGTGGTCATCCGATCCAAAACCAAATTCAACCTGGATGATCAGGCCATTCGCGGGCAGGGCGCTCGCGGGATCCGTCTAATGAGACTGAAAGCGGAATTCAGGGTCACCAGGATTGCCTTCACTACCTGTGCTTGGTTCATTATCTGCTACATCCCCAGGTTAGTTTAATTATGACTGATTATGGTTTCTAGATATAAATCAGGCAACTAGAGCAACGGAACTGATGGTGTCGTGTTTCTTGGTTCCGTTCACATAGGCACTTGTTCCGAGATGTTGCGCCGCCGACTATTCCGTTCTATCGACGCACTTTTTAAAAATATGTGGTATAATTTCATTGGAGCAAAACTTTCGCCAATTTATTGATTCGTTTAGTAAACAAATAACCTTTCCCGATTTAGTAAAATACAGAATACTCTTAGTCGATTGTATCTGTACGAGTATATCGCTTTCAACTAACTGGATTTATACTGTCTTTCAACAGAGTGATAGTAAAATATAAAAAGTAGTAGTTTGTGCTGTAATGTATGATGGAAACGTTTGGTTTACAAAAAGATTACAAAAACGTAATTTCTGTTTCAGCTCCATTCATAGCTTGGTCGCCTTCCAGAAATCGGAGATGCAGTCCGCTTTTGCGCAGTTCCTTATTCTGATGACCTGGATTGGTATGTAAACAGATTGAGAACTTAATTGCTAGCATCTTGTAAC
>JAQGAU010003093.1:0-13911 GCA_034698045.1 Paramacrobiotus richtersi
ACAGTCTTGCTAACATTAAAAGATAGCTGGTGTTTAACAATCCAGTTGCTTAAACTATCCAAGTCACCCTGTAACAGTGCGGCACTGTTTTCATCATGTAAAGGCCGAAAAATGACAATATCGTCAGCAAAGACAAGGACGTAACGTATGTGCAATTTTTGATCTATCGCGTCTAAACAAATTAAATGAAAACGAGGACTGTGAGGGGGTGCATCTCTGTTTAAACTTTTTGACCGTATTGCGCAGCAACTGGTCAATGCGCGCACAAACGGACAACGGAGATCCATCTTTTCATTTTCGAAAGCATTGTATGGGTGTTATCTGCTGTTATTCCCCATGCAACGGCACTCACGCGCACAAAACGTCTGATATGACCGGAATCTAGCCTTAACTAACTTACAGTACCCCCAGATCAGTTACGGCTGACGCCAGCATATAACAATGGACGGATGACTTTCGTTTGCGGCCGAAACTTAGTATAACAATCAAGTTCAAGATGTTGCACAGTGCCAGTACGCACAGATAACCAACGACATCGAACGTATAGGCTTGTCGTTGCTGCACTTTTGTGTAATTCCCCGATCCGGGCACATTCAAATGCCAGTCGTGTGTCCGAGTTGCATTAAAGCTGTAATCAGTCATGGTCGACGACGCGATATAACTCTGATGTTTGTCGCGTTCATAATCGTTTACAGTCTCGAAAGTACAGTAACATCCAAAATTAAGTGAATCAGTAGATTGGTGGCAGAGAATAATGTCCGCCCATATAAATATCCGCTTTGAATCCGCACACCGAAACTAGGTGCCGATCAGTTTTCCATTACAATATGATATTCACGTTTCTTTGGGCTGAAAAATCGCATAATATTATGTTGTATAGCGTTTCACTACTCAGCATAAAATTTGTCCTCTTACTGCTTACAGGTCCTTAACTTAAACGCTAAAATGCTATAAGAATACCGGCTCGTACAAGCTGCAGATAATCTGAAACAGCCAACTAAATATCAGCGCGAGTGATCCAGTTCTTTCTGATGGATCTACGAAGAAGCACCGCGAAAATTCAAGCAGAATTCTGATACTTGAACTTTGAAAGGCTTCGTACAAGAAATCAAGACGGGAAGGTCCCCTAACCGACAACATCCATCTGCGCCAGTAGAAGCCCTTAGATTTCAATACACTTTTCAGCTGACGTACGCCTCAAGTGACGGGGAAGACGCATGGATGAATAAGCCGTATAACGGGCAACCAGCACGAAACTTATTGCAACTGGCATAGCGGTCTAGCTAAACGTACCCAGCAGGACCTTCAGCTCTGAAATTGCCCACTCGACTCAATTCATAATCTTTTGATTGGTTGGTGGGCGGTACTATGGTTGCCCGCTGTGTTGTGCCGTTATATGTGAAGTACAGGTAGACAAACAGACAATACGCATACATTGCTGTTGAAAGTGAAAAGATGGACCTACAGTGCATTGCTTTTCTTGTCGGTTTGTACGCGCAATGACCGGTTGTTGCAATATGGTAAAGTTGAAGTTGACAACAAGCTTAAACAGAGTTGCCGCTCTCGAGAATTCTCGTTTTCGTCCAGTTTGTTTGGAATATACCAATAAAATATGCCACAAATATGACGACGACTCTGACGTCAAACAAAGTTTGGAAACATTCTTGTATAATTCAGATTCTAAAACAATGTTTTCCTCTGTTTTACAACTTTCGAAATGTATTTCTAAATTCCAAATTCCACAGCCATCCTTTCTGGCCGACACTGGTTCAGAACCATCAACATTAATTTTTTATGTAGATGTACAGTACTCGTATATCATCCGAATAAATTAAATGGACCCGATAATTTTAAGGGCGGCAGCAACTGTTTGCCCATATAGTAGCGGCACAAAGAGCTAGGGATTTGTATTGCCACATCTGTGTATATACGTTACCGAACAAGTTTCTAACTGCACTGTCAACAACAACAACCCTGCTGTAGACTCCACGTTTGTAACTGATCATACAGCTACAGAAACACCGAATCCAAACTTTGTATGTAAAATATCGATGCCCGAACCGTATGATGTCAGTACAGAGTACTTGAAGCGGAAGTGACGGAAAAACCTGCAGCACCCACTGTACTGGACCAAACCCGCATCTAATCGGTCCAACGTTTAACCACACCATGATTAGCACAAACCTTGGGCTATAGACGTGTTCGTAATTTACGTGGATGGACTTTCATTGTTAGTCTTGATAAGAAAGCGCCTGCGCGCTCCTGCTGTGCGCAGGCGATCAAATGGCTATACAATGTATGTAGTGCAAATTCATTTTCGAGAGCAGCCGTGTTGCAGACAGCTTCAAGAGGACAACGTGCAGAAGTTGTTGGAAGCGACGGATTATCCCAAGTTTGACGTGCAATACATGGTGAAAATGTTCATGGACTAAGCGCAAACACAAAAGGGCGGGGATCTGACGTTTACGGGGATCAGCAGCACCGCTCGCTAATTACGGGAAGGGAGGGACCGGAGCACCATACCAAATGGGTGTATAAGGAGCTGGATGATTCCTTTGGCAAATTGTATACACGCACGGGAGAATGGTGTCCCGAACTATCCGGGCAGTGCCGACAGTAAGTGAGCACATGTAATTTCCGCTTGAACCGTGTCGATTTGTTAATCGATTTTGTAATTTGGCAAGGATGAGCTGCCATGTTCGAGTGTTTCGTGAGCTCAGATTTCATTAGTGTTCAGTAAACTTTAGTCTTAATCAACAAAAATCAATGATTATGGAGATAATCAAGTGCGAATCCGCTCTGATCATTTGTATCCTGTTAATGTACAGTACATACACGATATTTCTCTAGCGCCTGTGATAATCGATAACCCTTACAATGTTGAATTGCATAACTTTGTGAGTCACACTTTTATTAATCAAGAACGTCCGGAAGTAAGTCGCTCGAAATGCCAGTTATGCAGTTTCTTTAATTTGACAATAAAAAATGTTCCAATTCACCCACTTTTCCTTGCATATGAATCATTATGACAAAGAACACATAAAGAACTGCAAAAAGTACGCATAAAAGCCAGAATCTCCATATAAAAATTCACGACCAACAATACAAAGATATCTTCACTATTTCTCCAAAGGTCACAATGCAAAACAGACAAGGCACACATTTACGCTTCCTGTTACCCCTGCTGGATTTATGTTTCTGGAACGACGACGCACTTGTTCTTGATGCACTGGCGCGGCTTAATAAACATATGGCAGTCCGCGGTCTTCTGGCAGGCAGGAGCAGCACCGACGCTGTCATTATTAACAGCTGTGCACTTCTTGCTTTTAGAACAGACTTTGTCACAGCAGTTCTCGTCCTTCTTACACGACGCACCAGTGCGAGCACATACCGACCATCCCTGCCAAAGTAGACAAATTTAAAGCGGTTCGCATGACGTCTATGAAATCGACTGTAGTCATCGTTGCTCAACAATAACATAACTTTCGGAAGAAGATAAGAAATATCAGTACCACGCGAAACAAGACACCAGCAGACGGCGAAAATGGTGATTTAATCGCCAACTCTGTTCTTTAGGATCGACACATTTTATAATCGCATCATTTATTAATTCAACTGAATCAAATAATTATAATCTGTAAACGCATCTGCTTTACTCGCGTATAAGGACATGCAACTCCCGATTGACATCAAGTAATTATACACTTACCGGCTGTGCAATGGCCACGAGAATGAAGCAAACGACGATAAAAAATCGTATGGACGCCATCGTGCGGACTTTAATTCGTGAAGAATAACTGCTAACAATATCGAATCCAAAAACTGTACTGTAGTGATGCCAACTCAGAATTTCGGTTTCGCGAACTTTCGGTGCGGCAGTGATAAAATAAGCAAGATTGCTACAAAGATGCTCGTACGTTATATGGTTCTGTAAAGAGTAACACTAATGGTAATGGTAAGACGCGCAGGTTTATATAGGGAATTTTAGAAGGATGTAGCTAACGTAGACACAGTCAACCAGTAGTCGGCCTCTTTCACGGTAATGACAATGATCTTGACAATGACATCCGGATCGTTATGACCATATCAGACATGATATGGGACACGGCACGCTATTAGACAGGTCATCCATCGGTCGTGAGAAATCTATTGATGCGAAGAGCGTGCATTTCAGCTGAGCAACAGGAAAAAGGCTGAATGCACTTTCTGCTGAAATAGTTCAGCGTCTCCTTCAGGTCTGTTAAAGCTTTCATCGTAATATTTGGCCCACTTGCAGTCCAGAATTACATATATCTTTCTGGAGTGTTCAAATTAAAATCGAAACAAATTACACCATTGACTTCGAAAGTTTAAAAACCTTTCCTGAGAGTTGCGACTGAATATCGGTCAGAACAATGACCAGATAGATAGTAACGTGCTTCTAAGATGAAAATTTCAAGAAGTTTGGATAACATACAGCAGAAAATGTATTGAACCATCTTTCTATTCCGCAATAACTGCCCGTTTTTCGCATAAAGGAATTTTCGGATACTGTATATTTCCTATATCGAAATTCTGGTTCTGCAGGCCAAAAACTGGCTGGACAGATCAATAAAAACGCGGAGTACATGGGCGATACATCGATGGCTAGCCGAGCGATTTCCGTGCCTTGTACTATACTTGAGTAGTTATTAATCCACTGCAGTCCTTGTCTGGCCAGGTTACAAGCTAACCAAAATCCATTCCAGCGCGTTAGAGAAATCGGGAAGAGCGTATTATTCCTGATCTTTCCGGAGCCTTCGGATGGTGATTCCGTAGAGCACGCCATTCAAAGGGCGCATACTCGCATACAGCGTATACTCTGCATGGAATCTATTTTCCCGGAGTTCCCTATCTATTGCTCTATGAAACAGATATGGTCTTGCCATCGTTGTGGTACATTCAGTCAGAAAATATGTTGGAGGATGGCATGGCAACGATTCAATCTTTGATGGTCTCTGTTCATGACATCAGGAAACTGAAGGTATATCCAGACTGATATCAGATGAAAACCTTCGTCCGCGGCACTGACGGAACCACAGAAACCCACGCTGTACCGGCAGTGTGACGCAGTCTTCGTGGTAGTTATGCCGCTGTTGCTTCTCAAGTGTGCGGTCAGGGTGACGTTGGAAACTTGGAAATTCCCATTAAGTAACGCCGTTTCAGGGTGACCAGCTGAACAGAAGTGAGTGTCATCGACTTGCGAACGCACCCAGTGTTACTACTGTACTACCTGCCGCCTTGTCAAACGCGTGCGGGGGGCTTCGGTCCAGACTCGTACGTTTATGGCAGAATCATTGTGGATGTGGTTGCATTATTCTTAGCGTATACTGATGCTGCGCACATTTTGTGTACCGGCCGGATCCTTTGTTTTGTAGATTTTTGGGGGATAGACCGTTAGATTCTGCGTTTTTGCTATTTCGGGGGTTGACTAATGATGGAATAAATCTGGATGGATTTTGATGCAGTATATGCACGATCAAAACAATAATCATGTGGCCTATTCCCTTGTGCACTTACAGGTCGTCGATACGGTACAGTCGTTATAGCAATAAAATCAGATAAAATATAATGTAATACGTACAAAGGTCAAGAATCACGTGAGAAACAAAAAAAACGCTGCGGCACCAGGCTGTTATACTGCGGTAATGCCGGTAAAGAATACCAGCTTTGTGGTACCACTTTCGATCGCAAAATTGTGCATGAAAAGCGGTCATAATTCCGACTCGTAAACCTTTGTACTGGTAATTTTATTGTTTTATACAGCGTTTGCTGATACGCGATTTTGTAAAATCCCGAAGCGCGATGATTTGTTTATCCCATCCATATGTTCACGAAAACCATACGAAAAACTTTGAATAGATGAACTACGTATGTACAGTTCGAGGTTTTGCTCTGACATCAAAACAATAGAACAGAGCTGACATCTAACGAACTATCATAACTTGAACCTGTGTTATTATGTAACCGTATGACCTGTTTTTCTGAGCCAAGCGCACCTTGGAGAACTATTTAATCCCCTGCCAAATTTAGTTTACATATTGTAATTGTAATTCCACTGACAATTGTGACTCCAGCTACATTAATAAATGGAATACAAAATCCTTTATTGAGAAGAATGGAATATAAAAATTCTTTGTATAAAACTCCGTTCTGACTTCTAAGCGTTGTCATCCCCGTAATAAAACGTGCGAAATCTGCGAAAACCGACACGGCATTTTTAAACGCTCAACGACAAGTTTGCAAATGTGGTTTAAAATGGAAAACACAAATGTACAGATACAACCGATACAGAAGAAGTCAAGCAACGAAAGACCGGTAAAAAGCGAGATTAGTGAATGACTGAATGTAGTGAGATTCTTGACATGCGCGGAATGGACGTTAATTGCTACCGGCCCCGCCGGAGAGGCCCAGGATACCCAGGAAGATGTAGACTACGTCCAGGTACAGTTGCATCGCCCCGGCAATGTACTCCTCGGGGCTCAATCCGTGGCGGTCTTCGCCCACACCCATGATCATCTGCGTGTCGTACACCAGAAACTACACAACAGCAACAGCTAGCGTTCTCAACAAAGAAACACAAGCACTGACGCTCGTGACCCGTCGCACAACGGATAAAAGCCGCACAAAATGCCACAATCCGTTTGTAGACGTAAAACGCAAGATAAAGTCTGGATTCCGTGGAAACGTTTTATCAATCAATGGAGACAAAATCCATCAAATTCGTACGTCCCACAGAAATTTCGGAAATTGTACAGAAAACTTTAAATTCACGAATTTAAAAAGAAGAAAAAGCCTAAACAATTTGTGCAACTGTAAATGTGCAAGAGAATAAATGCACTGTTTACATGGCAATTTGTCCACACTTACTGCCATAAAGATAAAAGCAATCAGGCCGGAAACGAATCCATGATACCACTTCAATATACATATCAGGTTACATAGGCGAGAGACTGTATGCACAATATATAAGCCTTCATGTTGCATATGATTCGTGCCGTACTTTCGTTGTAAGCTTGTAATGTGTTAATTCAAAAGCGAAGATGTTTATTGTCTGATTATTCAACCATTTCTGTGCACTGTTTTCTGTTGGAGAGAGCCGAAGTTCAACATACCGGAGTGTGTAGTGATGGAATGAAGGCGAACATCAGGGTGATGATGCCAAAGAGAAAGAAAATCATGACGGCAATCCCCAGCACCCACCCGTAACGCGTCATATCGAACTGCAACAATGTCAAGCATATTGTCTCCAAAACTACTTATTCAGTTCAATACAAGTGAACGTCGAAAAGGCAGTTCTAACTGACTACAGACAGATGATGCACCTTGCAGAACGCCGATCCTATGGAAATGGTCAAACAACACACGAGACAGATGCCAACGGCTATGAGAACGATTCTGGTGTCGTAATAGCTGGAGATGGTGGCCGTCATGTAGGACATGGCCAGCGTCTATCAACAGCACGAACGGAGCATTAGTGCATTCACCCCGCGCAACGGACGGCGAGTGTACGTACGAAGATACTGAGCAGGATTAGGTTGGTTGGGTAGAGGCGCGTCAATCCGTTGCAGCACGCAAGTGTCAGATAGGTGGCCAGAAAGATGACGTACGACAGGTAGTAGAACCAGGAATTGCGCCGCACAAACAACTTGACCGGCTGACTGCAATCACGCCCATCAACAAGCAGCAATTTCGTTTTTGTCATTTAACTACCGTTATTAGCGTTACTTATTGCATTTTCCAATTCCTACTGTCTGTTTTTATTTGTTTATCATACACTTTTTTTGTTTTTAATAAATATTACTTTTCTACTTTAACAGACAGTTACTGTAACATGAACAGGGAATTGTTCAAAAGGCAAAAAATTAACTATTATTTGAAGAATAATTATCGATAACGGTTCAAAACAGTTCGCCACATATTGACGGCACTAATCGCCGTTCCATACCAGAATACAAATAAGCAGATGAATCCCAGGGTGACGAACAGCTGCAGCATAAGAATAGCGTATGTCTACAACAGAGACAGACTTCTTTCAGATTGCCACTGGGAAATGAAGAACGACAACGCTATCCCGTACTTTTCGCACGAAAGAACGCCGGATATTGGCGTCATCAAAGGACGAGCCGAAGCTGGCTGGACGCGCCTGGGACTCGACGCCGTGGGCGTCTATAGTAACGGACGGCACACCTGGCCCCGGAGGCGGTGGCGACGGGTTTGTGTAAGCGCTTGAGGATTGCCGAAAGTCATCCTCCAGCTTACACGGCCCGCTGTACCCTACGATCACACCAAGCAAATTATTCCAATGAATTCCGCTTCCTTCGTGGTCGAATGGATGACCCGTAAGGCCGCTACTAGCAGACGACAGTGAGCCCAGAGTAGTATGGGTTTTTGCGCTAACTGTTGGGCCGTATAGCAAGTTGTCATACCGTTCCATATGCAGATTCCGTGACCGTTTGTCGGACCTGTAATAAGAAGGTCAGTGCAGATTGTACTGGTTTATTGATTTTCTTCCTATCACAATTACCGCGCTAGCGCACAAAACCAGTTACGGGTTTTGTAATGTTGGGTGTCAAAACAAACTGTGTAACCTTTATTTTTCAAGTTTAGCTGCTGAGCTTTGCAGTACTTAACCGACAAAACAAACTATCTGATCCCGCTCAGTCAATCTCGCTTTCTACTCGGCATCACGCCAAACGTTCCAGCGGCATATTACATTTAACAATAGTAACGGGAAAACGTTTGTTTCACAAACGATCGTGTGTCACCCGATTTTTCAAAATGTGTAAGACCTACAATGTAGAATATCTTTTGTCGAGTCGCTAACTATTCCCAAGATCTCATGGGCGAGAGGACAGATGTCAGAACCATGTGTACTCACTATGTTGACGCATACCCTATTTGGAAACATACGGGTCTACTGGTTCGTCGTATGGTGGAAGATGGGAGAGAAACACCAACAAAGTTAGGGAACACGCGCGACATCTGCCATACATGGAGATCTGAGGATAGTTAGCTTACCAGTCCTACCTTGCGCTTCTGGCGGAGGATAAGGATACGGTGGAGGATTCTGGTGCAGTTGTTGAGCACACATGGCTGATTCTCAGCTAGTCAAGTTTCTCGCCGAACGATCCCGTTTCAAGATCCCAGTCAGCTCGAACGGCGCATATTATACATAATCTGAGAAACCAGAGATTCACGTGCGATCTACAGGCATTCTGCGCTCTGGGGATAAGGTAAGACGGATCGATTTTCAAAGCATTACCTGTAACCTATACAGGTATTCCATGAATTTTCACACAGCGGTTAGTGTTGCTGTACACAAACAAGCCTGACGTCATGCTTGGTTTAGGTCACGCGAAATTACCGTCCGTCGGGTGCTAATTATGATATCGCTGACTTATGAGTGGTACAACATCCGCTGGCATATTGCTCTTGTTGACGTATTTTATTTATCAGATATAATCACATAATCACACGACTAGCATGCTGAAGGTACAAAGTGACAATCGCTAGAGAATTGTACAATAAACATAGTTTTGCCCGGCAGAGGTATTTGCATAAACCAATATATGAGCAGAAATCCACTCACGGTTAAGGAATCCGTAATTACCAAATTCCTGGACTATGCAAAGATGAAAGGGAATCAGTTGGATAGTGCCAGCAACGATGCAGATGGCTATCGTAAATTTGCGGCAGTTATAATTGCACTAGGACATGGTGGTCCCAATCGCCGCTGTCACCGATGTCGCATCCAAATCTGGATGCAACATCCAAAGAGTTCCGACTAAACGTACTGGTGTCGGTTGTTGAAGTCTGCAGGAACGTATCATTTAATTAAAGCTAGCTCCATTACATCACACTCATCACAGTATATTTTCCTAACTGGAGGATGTTCGCTTTATCTCATGACTTACAAGCATCTTCAAACAATCGATTTTCATAAATCATTATATTTTCTTACTAGCTGTTGACGTATATATCTGAATCTGGTCTTGTGGATAATAAATCCCTCATAATGCTGACTTTTAATCATTGACCTATTTACTGTACTTATTAACCTAAAACGTTTCGCCGGAAATCCCGCTTTGGCTGCTGTCGAAACCTCTGGTCTACAAAAACAGCTGATTTGTTTCGTTATTGTTGATCTCCTTGAGCAGATTTAGAATGGATCAGGTAAAACGTTTCTGCGGTTCCTATGCATCAGTCATTCACTTGGTCTTCATGGGCCTTAGCAACCGTAACCGTAGTTTAACAACGATCGAACGCAGACTAGAAGTTTAATAGCGATTGCGATGGGAAATCAAAGGGCGATGGAGTTGTCTCAAATCGACCGGAACTGGCAAAGTGAAGCACGTAACGCCTTCTGAGACTGACAATAATTATAATGTAAATATATCGTAAGCTGGAAGGGTGGCGAACGCACAGGAGCCAGTAAACGATCTTTAATGGTGACTGCATAACACACCAGCATATAAGTGACAAGGACAATCTGAGTATTTCCCAGAAATCGGCGTGCTTATTTCTGATATGCTGTACTCGTACGCAATCAGTCCCGTTAAACTGCGCATTTTAGCTGCAGTATGTTGTACACTTACTGCGTAAGATATGCGTGTACATGTTGATAACCAGTGTTTAAGATTGATACCAAAAAGGCTCAATTTTTGTCACTGCATGGATAGGCTCACATTACGGCGGGAGTTTTAATTCGGGAAGCTTCTGCTGAGAAAGTACTTTCTCAGCAGAAGCTTCCCGAATTAAAACTAGTATGTGCTAACTAGTATACTAGTATGTACTAGTATGTACTAGCACATACTAGTATGTGCTAACATCTTCTATTGTGTGCGAAAAGTGTCCACTACCTTAGAACTTCTGAGCCTGAAGAGGCCGCGCCCCAATGCAAGAAGGCAGATCATTAATAGATACGGAACTGCACTTGGCAGAATCTAATGTTAACTTTCTACCAAAGACTGGTGGCCCGTTCTAAATGTTCCAATGCCTTTAGTTAATTATTCACTAGTTACGAAGTTGTGAGCAGACTTCGTAGTCATCGTAATGGCAAGTAAAGGTCATACAAAAAAGCTGAAAGGCTGAATGTCCCAATCACCACTCAAACATGAGGCATGGATATCCACATCGGTCACACTCCCATACGAAAGCCACGGATTGTTCTCTATATACGTACCGTACCCACCGGCAAACCGAGTGCGAAACGGAAGGTCTGCAGCGCTGGTCGATGGATGAGCAACTGACTGGCTTCGCTAGCGTAGCGTCGCTGGGCACGTACGTACGTAGGCACATGCAGCCCCCTTGGCGCGCTAAGGTCACGCCGGCCTGTCGTTAGGTACGATGGACGTAGACGGGTTGGCATGAAATGCTGGTCCAGTTTTTTGCGCACTACATTCCTTAATTCTGCAAGTCCTGCTTTTGTCTACACTCCCGTGATTTTATAGAAATTGTGGACTTCAAAGTACTGCCTTTTGCATTTGCATAACGAAAGCTTCGATATGCAAAGGTCGGAGCTTTCCATATGACTCAAATATGGGTAGACTTTTGAAATCATACGCGTTGTTCGTGTTACATTATTTCGTTGCAGCTTGGAAACCAACAACCAAAAATTTCCGAAATTCGAATCAATCGGATCAATTTTCGAATCAGCATCAACTTGCGAATGTCGCACATGGTTCAGACGACGATTTATTATTCGGACGATTCACGCATAAAGTCGTGTCAAACTGATCTACAGGATCCGTTGCCTGGGTAACGTGCGCAACGCAACTCACCCAGTTGGCAGCAAAACTTCGGCCGTTTGCAGACTTGCACGCTTATCGTTTGCAGATGTCCTTACACATCTTAAAAAAACCCTTTTAACCGAAAGTTAATACATACTCAGGTTAAGTTGCCCATTTGTCATTTTGCTTGGAATGAATACGGACGAGCAGGGACTTATTAGACCAAGTCGACCTCGAAGTGGATTAATCATTATGACATTGTGGCAAGCATTCTGTGTTATTTCTTCTCCGTGTGCATTCTGTCTGGACTTAATCAATGCTGGAGCAGCAGCCTCGTTGTCGTTATATATCCATCAGCAAACACTTTTGTATTTCCGTATGAAGAATGGTAAGAACTTATAAATGTTACCAGCGGTCACCGGACAACAGAAATCTTTTCCGTACCTTTTAGTTTTGTGCATAGTCCATCGTTTTGGATTACAATAAAACAGAAACTGTGTAACATACGACTGACTAGGACTGAGACAGACCTACCGTATTTATTGAAATAACTGCCCGGGGCTACTAAATTTTCGAACCCTTCTCGGGGGTGGCTGATATGGTGGAGGAGGCTTCCATGGACCATAATAAATTGTACACCCACGAGAACCACTGACGTGTGAGACCAGATACACTACCCGACATCACAAATTAGAAAATAATTCTGCACAAAATTGTTGCCATAATTGTTTGGGACGAGTTGTGAATGGTACGAAACATCCCAGTACCAATTACGTTGGTACCACTTAGGCCAGTGCGAAATTTCTGGTACGATTTGCCGGAGCGCGGAGCACGTGACCTGCTTACAAACCTCACATCCAAAGATCTCCTTAATTAAAGGTCGTGTTTGTTCCTGGCACAGCTGCCAATAGCCATAACTTCATTTTGGGTTTTTTGCTCGCATTGCGTTTGTTCAGAGCAGTGGAGAAAGCCGAGAACCAAATGCAAAACAATATAATGATTTCCCGATTTTCTAGATACATGGCAAACATTTTGAAATAATTCGCGCACTGACGGCTTCCTCGTAAAAGCGTTTATTGGAGAAGACTTAAACCTTACTTGCTCACCCCGGTTTCCAGTCGGTTATTCGGCGGCTGGGTTCGTGTATCAGTTTTCATGGAACCGTAATGATTTGATAGCGCCTATAAGCGGCAAGGGCGAATTGAAGTGGGCATCGGGGCACGTGCCCCCTCCGGCCGTCAGGGTTCACCCATTTTTGAGAAGGTAGTCCCCTCTTAATTAATCTTGGCAGCTGAGCTCGCCACGATTTGCGCCAATACTACCCCCATTAGTTAGTGTGGCGACCTCTGGCCCCGCCGAAGCGATGACGTAGATTCGCCCATGATAAGCGGACCAAAAGATCGGCTCCCGTCGGATGCTGAGTACTGAAGTACCCGCTGTTCTTTGTACTCTAAAATGCTAAGTACAGCGAGAAGCGCGGCTCCGGTCACGTTAAGTACTGGGGATGTTGGGTTCTAGGACACTTCAGCATACTTAGGCAGTTAGGTACAGGCAAACGTGCGGCTCTCGTCACACGCCGAGTATCTGAAACTCCGAGTCATTTCAGTCTTTCTAGAGGCAAATGGTCCAACTTACGTAAGTTATGGCTGGTGTTGTCTGTACTCGATATTAGATTTCATGAACACCTATCAAACGGCAAGGATAGAAAACCGTCTCCACTTTTGTACCAACCACAGCTAGGGAAATCCACGAAGTCTTTTCTAGCTTTTGTTCGTTTACAGAAAAGTTGTTAGGCACGGTGCAAGAAGCAGAGAACCAGATGCAAAACAATATAATCCAATTTCCGGAGTACCGCCGTGACAGGAATTTTGGGAATAATTCGCATAAGGACAGCGTCTTCTTAACAGCGTTTATTGGCGGAGAAATAAACCTTACCTGTACCGGTACGCCTGATTATCCAGCTGGCTACTCGGCGGCTGGGTTCCTGGATCAGCTTTCATGGAAGCGTAATGGTCTGCCTGTTCGGAGGAATTTGACCTTGGACGCTCCAGGCTTCACAGAAATCCATGACTCAGAACATAGCATTTTGCACATTCATCCGGTTAGTTATCGATCTGCAGGAAGGTATGACTGTATGCAGCGCTGTCTGGAAAACCCGGCA
>JAQGAU010003094.1:0-13911 GCA_034698045.1 Paramacrobiotus richtersi
TGGTCAACAGGTGCGCCGAACATTGACGCAACCATTCCGTACAACATGGCATTGTCCGAGGAAGGCATTATTCCTTGAAGTATGGTAAGCAGCCTTCAGCAGCAGGAATCCGGAAGACTTCTGGATAATTTTACAGTTTAAAGAGCACAAACAAACGCTAATTGAAGAGTAAAGCCGTACACAATAATAATATGATAATACTGTGCGACTACACCTAGCATCAAACATTCGGATTACATTCCGAACCGACGGTTATAAACATAGACTGACCATCGTCGGTCAGTAAAGCACCGAAAATGCTTTCTAATCGGAAGAGAAATCGGGATAATATTATTATAACCGACTGCGTAGGAGAACTAGATGAATCCGGATTCTCCAGCAAAACATGGGTATTTAATCGAAAGTGCGGGACAGCGCTTGTCCGGTGATCTTCGATTGAAAATCTCACGCTCATCATATGCTATGGCATGTAGTTTGGGTCACTTTGTTTAGCCCTAAAGATTCCATACAAGTGATAAAACTAAAACTGAAACTTAACTTTAGACTTCATGCGTCCGTACCGTGGGCGGGCGGAAAGTAACTTACTTGTACCGGAAGTAACTTTGCTCCTAGACACACATGCTAAGAAGGCTATGTTCAGCGTACTGTAAGGCTCGGTTTATGGCAATGTCTAAGCATTGGATGAAGGAGGAATGTACAGGAAGATTTGTTTAACATATTTAAGGGGGCTACTCATCCCAGAAATGTGAGGGAACTATTTTGTGCTCACCTAACGGTTTCCGAGTTCTTTCGCCTGACTCTGAACTGTTCGAACTCGGCCAAACCCAGCAGTACCGCAGTGTTGGGCGGTTGGTAACCGTACGGAAATCTCTGTCGGTTATGCAACGGTTCCGGTTTTTTTGGCCTATGGCTCGCCCTATTTTTAGCCGCATAAAGTCTATTCAGTTAATACTAAGTCTTAATACTTTAAAAGTTCCCACATTTCCGGACGCATTTTAGGAGTAGATCGAAGAAGTGGGCATGAAGTTTTATCATGGAAGACTGGTTTTACAACGAATACGAGTGAACTGCATAATTTTTTAATAACGAAACGTGCTCCGGATCCGTGTTATGCTGCACCCCCCTGTTGATAACCGGAATCTCAGTTGAACAGGATTACAGGAATTTTACATTCGCTGGCACAGCAACTTCGTCGTTCGCCATTTTATTATCGTTGTTGTAACTGTATACCGCAACATTTTGAACGCTAAATCACCCAAAGAGCATTGTTGTCAAATCCAGGCATTTCATCATGAAGCGACGTAACCAGGATCTGTGGATTGCGCAGTTCTGTCTGCTGAAGTTGTTTATCTCCGGTCTTCCGCTGTTTCCCAACTTTGTGGGCCAGTACATCAGCCTGGTGGATAGCCCGCTGGAGACAGCCCGCTGGCTGACGGCGTTCATCCTGTTAATTGATATCGTTTTAGTGCGGTATCTGTTCGCGGAGGAACTGATAGCTCGCAAAGCGCGGAGCTCTTCGATACGCTCCTCCAGCTGGAGTGCTCCAAACGCAGGATTATTCGCATTGGCTTCGGTTGTGGTGTTTTTTGGTGGGATAATACTCTTCGGAGCGCCGATATTAGAGTAAGCTAGCGCATATAGAATTAAAAAATGGACTCGTGTTTGAACGAATTGAAATCTGTATCAAAATTCCTGTTTTCTAAGAGATTGATTTTTGAGTGCGGTGCTGTTGTTTTTCCTGAAGAATATTTTCACGTTTTTTGAGCGCTGGCTGCAGAAAACGTGGTTTTGATCGTTGATTTGCGGTTTCAAAAGCTATATTTTAAAAAATAAGCAACTCTGGAGCAAAATTGAAATTTTACGATCGCTTTGTTTGAAATTGGTATTAACCCTTCCATTTTGCGAAGTTAAGGACCTTAACTTAAGACAGAATAACAGTATTCCGTGGTGGATTATTTTGGCTGCGGTGTAATTTTGTTTGTGCGTCTTTCCTTTAGTTCGTGGCTAGAGACATTGCATTTAGCCATGTTGCTGTCGGTAATGTCCTTTCTCCCATTCTGCCTGCTACATGGCCAGCCGGCGGAGGAAATGCTCAAGTTCATCCAGACATTCGAAAGCGATATGAGCGTGGAAAAGATGTGCTTTATTCCGGGAATATTGTCGGTTGTTGGTGCGTGGTGTGGTTCCGTCGTCATACCGCTGGATTGGGATCGGCCTTGGCAAGTGAGTACATTCAAAGAACAGCTTTTTTTATTTTTGCTGATAATATTGCACTTTGCTGTTGATTTTTGATTTGCGAGGTGTTCGTATTTTTTTGTCCAAATTGTAGCGGGATGACACTGTGCGAGTTGTATTACATGAAATAAACATATGGATGTGTATTTGGTTTTTAATGCTTCGCATTTCTGAACGACGCGGGCTACGAGGAAAAGGATTGTTATTAGAGGGATCGTAGTGAAGTGGCGCAGTCCAGGAGAATCAGCGTTTTAGACACCTTACATTGTTAAACCAGCCTGCGTGTTATGATAGGTTTCAAAATTATTTTGTGTTGCGGTTACAGCACTTAATTTTTGAAAAACAGTCCTTATTTTGGGTTTATCTGCTCAGCATGGAATAAAGGTTGCCTGAGTAGTTAGTTAATTAGCGGTTTAATTTGTTAATTTGGCGAATGCGAAAGTTGGTCAGTGTGCAGCAGTGCATATTTTATCTTACCGGTTACGGGTTACTTTTACATGAAATGAGTCGAATCGTTTTTAATGGACATTTTTTCCTTTGCTTTTAGAAATGGCCCATTCCATGTTGTTACGGTGCCTTTGTGGGATATGCTCTGGGGTATCTTGCATGGTTAGGAGTTTTATGGTGGAAATCTTGCGGGAAGCAGCCATACCGTTCAACATCGAAAACTGACCGTTTTTCGGATTGACAAGTTTCTCAGATCTCTCGTGTTCACAGTTCTTTTCTAAATTAAGTGAAAATGCGCATACCGGATTGTGTAAGTTATGCCTGTGATGGGAGATATGTAATGTAATTGCCGGAAAAATCCGATTTTGTCGAATAATTTTCCACATAATATACGGGTTAGAGTTGAGTACGGTTCGGTAAATTGTGTACAAAAGTTTCAGACTCAGTTTTCTATATGGAGACCGAATCTCTTTTTGTTGTTGCTGGTGTTGGTCGCTATGTTGTGGGGAATTCGTGGCGTGACCAAATTTATCTGTTAAATTGGTATTTATCTGTTCTGAAAATAAAAAGCGAATTTACATTCACTATGCGGCCAAATTTTGAATGCAAGTCACCGAGTTTCTGATGTGAAATCACGACAACCGGCAAAGGGTGTTAAAACAGCTGGTCGACTGATATATAAGCGATAAACAGAGCATACGAGTATAATGCGATAACTTTCTCAATCGATTATTTTCATTGCGCATGTTGTAATTACTAATCTGATTACATACTTCCTCGGGCGAACAGAAGCCACTGTATAATCATGTGTTCATTATTAAGGGACCACGTTCAGCAGATTTCGCTTATTATTTGGTCTGCTCAAAAGTACTAGTTAGGACTCGGTTTATGGAATACCTTCGGTCGTGGAATAGTATTTCGTGACCTCCTCTAATCATGGAAGACATCAACCACGGTGAAATAGTCGGAGAAAATGGCGAAGTTGTGCCGAATTTCACCGTTGCTGATATTGCAAAAGGCGGACTGTTTCTGATTGTTTTAACATTGTTGATACGGAAACTTTTCGCACGAAGATATCGGCTTCCTCCGGGTCCATTTGCCTTCCCAGTTTTTGGAGCGCTGCCTCTGCTTGACGCGAAGAATCCTCTAGAAACGTTCAGAAAATGGGCTAGACAATACGGGAGGATGTATTTTATCAAAATGGGAGCCAATAATGTGGTCATGCTGAATGATGCGGAGCTTATTCGGGAAGCATTCACTAGCGAATCTTTGAACTATCGACCACAGCATATTGGCGTCCGCAAACGGAAGAAAGAATCTGGTGGCGGATCCGGTATGATATGCGCATGTTCATAATGCTAGACTGGTTACAATTATTATTCGTATAATGTGTGAAAAGTATACAGACACCTTTGCTATATGAAGTACTAACGACATAATATATAACTACTGGGTGGTATGTAACCGTGCGTCCGTTTCTTAAGCTGTGGAATTTCGTAGCGCGGTGGCTTAATTTGAGTCAATCCCAATTTAGAGGGCCATGACAATATTATCAGTGTAATTACGCTAATAATTTGATTAACTATCTTTTTTATGACTTACGAGTTTCTCCTAATTACTAAGTGTTAGAAATATGTATTCCGAAAATGAAATGTCCTTAAGTATCGCAAATTTAGGTGTATAAAAAGTATATAAACGCGTAACCTAAATTAAATACATAAAACACGAGCACGTACGGGTAATTCCGTAGGTATCATTTTCGCGGATGGACTATTATGGAAAGAACACCGACGTTTCCTACTCCGCACATTCCGCGATCTGGGGATCGGCAAGCGCAGCATCGAGAACAAAATCATACAGGAATCGGATTATTTACTGGATATTTTCAAACAACAAAGTCAGCCTTTCGATACAACGCTCCCCGTTAAAACCGTGGTGGGCAATGTCATCACGAGCGTGATCAGCAGTGACCGATACCTCATCGATGATCCTAACCGAGAGTTTGCGGAACTGGTCGAAAAGGCCGACAGGATGTTCAAAATATCCTTCGAGAGCGTCATGATTGAGAGCTACGAGTGGTTGTGGTGGATTCCGCCGTTTAATAAGGAATATAAGACACTAACCGGATGCTTTGAGTATATTCGGAATTACTTTTGGGAGAAGGTGCAGACACATCGGACGGAATGGAAAGAAGGGGAGGAAAAAGATTTGATGGATTCATATATGACTTCTATAAAAAATAACGAACATGAAACTTTCACCGGTAAGGGCATCTCGAACCGGGGATTTAATTTATTTTTATAAACAAAGGCAATATCGATCATTACAATATCCGTAGTTTGAAAAATTGTTAAACGGTATTCTTAGAGATATGTGTAGATCTTTTATCAGGATTTCCTAGTTTTGATAAAACAGATGTTTGTGTAATTTATTAATCCGACGAGAAATTCAGCGATATTAGTACTAAATTTTGTTTGATTTGTACTGTAATATTACTATTTTTGTTGTACTATTACCGATAATCCCGCGGTTTTTTTTAATTTACTGACGCAGTTAACTGGTATGTACAATATATATAGGACAGTTTGTCTTTTTTATATCACATACCGCTATATAGCAAAGCTGCCATGATAATTTAAAGCGGAACTGACGCCTGTAACTGTTGGCCATCATTCAGTTGTATTTAATTTATGTCTGCTTAGGGAAGGTGAAGTTGGTTCGTATGAATTGTACGACTACGCGGAGATTACTATTGTTTTAAACATGCAAAAAATATGCGGCTTCATGCGTAGTTTAAAACAGTTTTTCACGGGTTAATCAACAAAGCGTGACCATAGTGATAATCATTGCCGCGGTTCGTCCTGCCTGGCATTGGGCCATTGCACTACAATAGTTCCATGGGTGATTACGCCTTTCAATACGTACTGCAAGACTGTAGTTGCACTGTTCCTTCTGGAGCCAGTACTAGCGAGTTACAGTAGCATGTTTTGGTGCAAAAATAAATCATGCGTTTTTGCTGCATAAAAATGCTAAATTTTCTGTTTTTATAGAAAGACAATTGGGCTACTTGGGTGACGATCTGATGTTGGCTGGACATGAGACTACCGCGACTACCCTGCGATGGGTAATATAAGTTCAACAGTTACTTTTCATGGTGTTACTTGCTAGTTTCTGGCTTTTACAATACAAATAAAAGAGTCGGCAGACTGAAATAAAATATACGATCTACGGTTATGGAATGATTCTGCTTTGACGGAAAAGTGATTTCCGATTGATACGAAATTCATACATCTTCATATGTTTTAACATCGTAATGATGTCGTGTAATTAAAGGTTATAACCTTGGTTTATGTTTTCATAACATACCGAATTACCGTGGACATTTTCATCACAGTCTGTTTTGATGGGTTTTAGTTAGTCCTTGGCACATACTTACTTAAAAATTTGTGCAATTTGTGCCTGTATTTTCAGGGATTTCTGTATATGTGTTTCTATCCGGATGTGCAGAAGAAAGTGCAGGCGGAACTCGACGGGATGATGCCGGCTGGACGCAGCATCGCCCCGTCTGATCAGCTGCACCTTCCTTACACAGATGCAGTCCTCACTGAGTTGAACCGCATCGGTAGCATCGTTCCCTTTGGCGTGATGCATATGGCCGAAAAGGACACCGTTCTCGGCGGATTTGACATTCCCAAAGGTCACTCTTATAATTCTGCTCTGGTTGTGGTTCATTTTGCTTAGTTGCAATTGACTATTGGTTTGGAACTTTTTTAATCGTAATGGGAAGAATTTAAGAATAAAGAAGGTTTTTAGAATTAAATGCCCATCTATCCCCGCGTTGTATTTTCTTTTATATTTATACCGTATGATGTATATTTTTTTAACTTGTATAAACGAACACACAGGTACCTGGGTTATGCCGAATCTGTATTACGTCCACCATGATGATCAGCTGTGGGATAAACCGGACGAATTTATTCCGGAACGGTTTCTGACAGCTGACGGAAAATCTGTCAAGTGTCCAGATTTTCTTATCCCGTTTTCCGTTGGTAAGACCTGTTGCGTGCATTTTAAGCAAAAATACAATGAGACGAAGTTGTTGTCACGAACAGGTAAACGGCGTTGTCCAGGAGAAGGACTGGCAAGAACGGAATTATTCACGATGTTCACCGCCATCCTTCGTAACTTCACTCTGCGTGTCGAGCATCCGGAGCGGTTTTCGAAAATCCCTGTCATGGGTCATACGCTGGAGCCTAATCATCATAATATAATTGCGACGCCCCGGTGAAGCCACGAATATGGAGGCGACGGATTTGACTGTGATTATCATATGCGCACTTTAAATTCTAGACTGTTTTGTCTAGCAGCGTGATTAACACTGTAATTAAATTTCTTTTTGTTGTGGCTGGTGGTTTGTTGTTAGGAACTTTATGAAATTATGAAGTTGTATTCACATGTTTTGGAGATAAAAAAGTTAATAGAAATCTTACGGCGAGATTTCTGATCGAAGCAATTTTGTGCGGCAGACCGGCAAAATGTGTTAAAACAGGTGGTCGACCGATCTTGGATAAACGCCAAGTATGTAGAGCATACCCGACAGAGATGATAATTCTCATGAACCGATTATCTGCATTGCTTTTATTTCACATGATGTGCATACCTATTACCTAAGTGCAATGTACATGATAAAAATTTTGTGATTATTTCTTCGGGCAAACCAGTACAATCAAGCGTATACGCATCCATTATTATGGGACTACATTCTGCATATTTCGGTTATGGAAAGTGAGATCTAGTAACTATATTCTTTCATCTGTTTAAATTTCCAGTTAGGATTCGGTTTATGGAATAAGCTGGGTTTTAGAGTAAATTCCTTGACTTTATTTAACATGGAAAACAGAAACCACAGTGAAATAATCGGAGAAAATGGCGAAGTTGTGCATAACTTCACCGTTGCTGGTATTGCAAAAGGCGGACTTATTCTTGTTGTGGTAACATTATTGATACGAAGACTTTTTGCTCGGAAATACCGGCTTCCCGCGGGTCCATTTGCTTTTCCAATTTTTGGAGCGTTACCTCTGGTTGACGCGAAGAATCCTCTGGAGACGTTCAGAAAATGGGCTAAACAGTATGGAAAGATGTATTCGATAAAAATGGGCGCACACCATGTGATCATGCTGAATGATGCGGAGCTTATTCGGGAAGCATTTACTAGCGAATTCTTGATTAATCGACCACAGAATATTGGGGCCCGCATACGCCAAAAAGAATCTGGTGGCGGATGCGGTATGATATTATACGCATGTTCATAATTCTCAGTTGGTTAAGATGCAAGTTGAAATGTAGAACGGAAACAGAATTTTCCAGTAATTTGTTTCAGTAAAAGGAGAGTGTTAACGAGTAGAAGGAACTTAAATTACATATTCATTAATTAAAGTGATAAAAAGCAGGACGAGACGTACGCAGTTACATGCCACATATAGGTATCATTTTCGCGAATGGGCTATTATGGAAAGAGCACCGACGTTTCCTGCTCCGTACATTCCGCGATCTGGGCGTCGGCAAGCGAAGCATCGAGAATAAAATAATTCAGGAATCGGACTATTTACTGGATATCTTCAAACAACAAAGTCAGCCTTTTGATACAACGCTCGCGCTTAAAACCGTTGTGGGCAATGTCATCACCAGCGTGGTCAGCAGTGACCGGTACCTCGTCGATGATCCGAACCGAGAGTTCGCGGAACTGGTCGAAAAGGCCGACCGGATGTTTAAAATCTCCTTTGAGAGTGTCATGTGTGAGAGCTATGAGTGGTTGTGGTGGATTCCGCCGTTTAAGAAGGAAAATAGGATACTAACTGGATGCTTTGAATATATTCGGGATTACTTTCGGGAAAAGGTACAGGCACATCGAACTGAATGGAAAGAAGGGGAGGAGCGAGATTTGATGGATATGTACATGACCTCCATGAAAAATAACGAACATGAATCGTTCACCGGTAAGGACACGTCGAACCCTTAGTTTCTGGATCTGCGTGAATTATAATAGATTACTACCGTGCGGAAAGTTGTGTTTGTGGAGTTTTTACTTTCACATTGCACAATTTTTGTAGAAATATGTAAATTACTTTTACTGCGATTGCCTAGTTTTGACAAAATTACCTGAGGCTTATTAATCCGCTTATTAATCCATACCTTATTGTTCGACTAATATTTGGTTGAGCTTGTAAGAATATAATTATTATTGCTGTTTTAACTGTATTATTATCGATCATTTTCTCGCGATTGTTTTGCATACATAAACCCACGCAGGAATGCACGTTTGTCTAATATTATAAAAGATATATGATAAGCGGAACAGACGCCTGTTTGCCATGATTTATCCAAATATTGACTTCTATGGGTGTTTAGGAAGGCCTTGACCGTGCGAGTAGTACGTTGGCTACTCGGGATTATTCTTTCTTTTTAACCAACAAAAAACTGCGCGGCTTCATGCTTTAAAATAATTTATCCCGGATTTATCAACAAAGCGTGACCATATCGATAATCATTGCCGCAGTAGCTAATTGTGCTCTTGTTTTGTGCCACTACACTACGATAGTTCCATGGTTTCTTGCGCCTTTCTCCGCAAGACTGTAGTTTCAGTGTCCTTTCTGGAGCGAGTCTGTTTCATCGCAAAATAGGTCGATCATGCGTGTTTGCTGCAGAGAAAAATGAAAAATTTTTGTTGATAGAAAGACAGCTAGGCTACCTTGGCGACGATCTGATGTTGGCTGGACATGAGACTACCGCGACCACCGTGCGATGGGTAATATACGTTCAATAATTAAATAAACGCAAAAGGTTACCTGATATATGCATGACATCATTCTTTTCAAAATGCGAAGATATATGCATGTATTCTGTATCAACCAAGAACTATTCCTCCTTAAACAGAATCATTCTATGATCGTGTATTTTACTTTGGTCTCTTGACTCTTGTTGTTAAAACCCAAGAATCAACAGTACGGAAAGACGGTTAACATTATATACCGACGTACCGTGGACATTTTCACCAGTCTTTTTTGTTTTGGTCGTTTTGTTTGTTTTGTTGGTCTTTGGCACACATTTATTTACAAACTGACAAGACAAAGGCATGTGTTTGTAGGGGCTTCTGTATATGTGTTTCTATCCGGATGTGCAGAAGAAAGTGCAGGCGGAACTCGATGGGATGATGCCGGCTGGACGCAGTATCGCCCCATCGGATCAGCTGCACCTTCCCTACACCGAGGCAGTCCTCACTGAGTTGAACCGCATCAGTAGCATCGTTCCCTTTGGCGTTATGCATATGGCCGAAAAGGACACCGTGCTCGGCGGATTTGACATTCCCAAAGGTCACTCTTACGATTTTGCACTGTTTGTGGTTTCTTTTGTTCAGTTGCAATTGAGTATTTATCTGGAACTTTTTTAATCGTACTGTGGAGAATATAAGAGTAAAGAAGGTATTTAGCACTGAATGCGCAGAAATCCGCGCGTTATATTTTCTTTTATATTTATACCGTATGATATACATTTTAGAACTTGTATAACGAACACACAGGTACCTGGGTTATGCCGAATCTGTATTACGTCCACCATGATGATCAACTATGGGAGAAACCGGACGAATTTATTCCGGAACGGTTTCTGACAAACGACGGAAAATCTGTCAAGTGCCCAGATTTTCTTATACCGTTTTCCGTTGGTAAGATCTGTTGCATGCAGTTTTAAGCAAAAAGACTGTGAGACAAAGTTTTTGTGACGAACAGGTAAACGGCGCTGTCCTGGAGAAGGATTGGCCACAACGGAAATATTCACAATGTTTACCGCCATTCTTCGCAATTTTACTCTAGATGTCGAACATCCTGAGCGGTTTTCGAAAATCCCTGTCATGGGTCATACACTGGAGCCTAATCATCACAATATAATTGCGACGCCCCGATGAAAAAGTAAATCTAAACTCAGATTGCCGGGTTCTTGACTGTGATTATTATATTCGCACTTCGAATTCTAGACTCTGTTGTTTGTTTTACAGAACTCCGTCAATTAGTTCTGTTTCTGCAGCGGTATACGTAATAATTATTAAGCATGCTTCAGAACTAAAGTTTTATATTCTGCAGCTAGAATAATTGCAAAAGAACTATAAAAATCAGAAAATTTCGTGCACCGACAGCCTAATGTGATGAACAACATCTAGCGGTTCGTGCGGCTCTTACACTGATTCTGCCACTGTTTAGAATTCAAATTTCGAATCAAAAATCTCAGAATTCCATCGACTGTAGTACTATTACAATTTCGAGGGTACGCAACATCACAATTCAGAACTTGTTAACTACACACGCTTACTAAACTACAGAAAATATTATACACCTAAAATTCGTAAACACACGTCCAACATGTAAACTTACAAAAAGAATGGAGTATTATGGACAAGACTCGTCAATATAAAATTTCACTGCACAAAATTTCACGACTTCTTCCTGGATTTCTTTTTCCGCGCTTCATCCTTGTTTCTCAAAGCCGACAATCCCTGCTGAAGCCAACCATGACCAGATATCCGTCCACAAGGGTCCAAACTGGCACTTTCGTCGTTTCGTAAAGGAACAGCCATTTTCCACAAGGCATCATCAGTCTTGTCGTATTTCTTGACCGATAGCGCCAACTGGTTCATCACCTCCGCCATGACGTCATCGCAGCGTCCGTTGATTTTTAGGTCACTCTCATCATCTTTGGGTGTCCACTGGAGATTTACGATGTACAGTTTACCAGTAGCATTCCAAAGGCTGGGATAATCTTTCAGCACCTAAAAACGCATTAAAAACCCCAAATGTACATCAAAAAGTCAGTTAGAAAGCTCGAAATTTCAATGGGAGATGCGCAAAATTTTCCCAGCATGCCGTAGAAAAACGCAGTCGAAAAGATTACTGGTACGGAAGTTGCAGACTGAAGATCAAAACCCTGAGAATGTTGCTGCCCTTAGACTACGATTCAACGCGTAAACTCGACGCCCTTGCAGACCTACAGCACCGAAACTGAGCTACTAATGGAATAACGAATGAAAATGTGACATACGCTACTTCGCTATTCATATAATTCTGACTCACAAGTCAGAATCTCACAAAAAATGCCTATAAGCGTAAGACTGAGATAGTTTATTATATTTTTATTCTTGCAATATGAAGCCGGCATTCTAGAGACACAGCTGTGTTTTCGAAGTTAACAATAAGCTGCATTCGTCCTATCTGAACTCCCAAACTGATTTTTGACGCAAATCTCACCTTGAGGCTTGTTCCCAAACATATCACAACATCAGCCGTGGCAGCATGCGTGGCCGCATCAGCCCAGCGCATGGGGACTTCGGTTCGGGATTTCTCCCCGAAAAGCACAATGGTATCGTGTAAAGGACTCTGGCAAAAGTGGCATAATCGTCCCGTCCGGTGACGTCGCCAGCGGGTTTTGTGCGTCAGATCAAAGTTGCGAAAGTATTCGCGATCGGGGTCGCACTCGTGGCACACCTCCAGGTACATATTCCCGTGAATTTCGGAGAGAATACTTCGCGGAAGACCACTGCGTACGTGCAGACCATCACAGTTTTGCGAAACGACGTATCGGATCAAACTGAAACAGAAAACCACGCCAACTATCAGTGCGCGTTCGGTAATACAGAGTAACAAAGAGAAAAACCATAATAAAGGCAAAACTTGAAAAATGGACGACTGAAAACTTACCACAGATAAAAACTTACTAAACTGAACTCAACTGCCTTTCTTACTGAAATGAAATGGCACGAAAGCAGCTACATCCCTTTACCCGAACCCGTCACCTGCCCATGTTCTACGATTCCCGATATACATACTAGCTGGATAAAGTAGAAGTACTCATTTTGCTGCACTATGGTACACGCAAGCATTTACAATTATTCTTCCCTATAAACCAAAAAATATACAATTAAGAATATACAAAATATAAAATCAAGAATACGTTAAGAATATACAATAAAAATATTATTCAGATAGTGGTAGATTTAAGGCATTTCAGGACCGCATTGCTATCAGACGACTACTCAGCAAAATTTCGAATCTTACCCATTCTCAGCCAGTTTCACTAGGGCCATATGGGTAAAGGTAGGTTCCGCTTTGGTGATATCAAAGGGATTGTCCGGGTCGACGCAAGGCTGTCCGGTTTGTTGCCGTGTCCATAATCCGTTTGGACCACGATAATCGGGGATGTCCGCCGCGGTACTGATGCCAGCACCCGTGTACACAATTGCATGCTGGGCATTCTTAATCGCATCCGCTAAAACCTGCAAACTCAGAGACATTTTTCTTAAATGCCATATGATTTTTTTGCGAGTGTAAAATTTTTATTGCACCACATTTAGCACAGTACTATACTTACTGCAAATTACTTCCAATAAACAAAAATAAATTTAAGGAAAGAAAATTTAAAATGATCAGAACATTTTTAAGCGCATGAAGATTTTTGCCATTATATAATTAAAAATGTGTGAACACTCAAATCAGCGAGGCACAATTGAAGAATTAAAATGTAAGTCATAAAATAATGCAAACAAAACTAATGTTTCAAACGGAAACCACACTCAAAAAGCAAATTGTCGGATTCCTTTTTTTACCTTAGATTTTGCTTTTATCTGAGAATCATCATCGAAAACCTCCAACTGTCGACTGCGATCGAGGAGTTTCTCATGCCGTCGCTGTTCAGCTTCCGTAATCAAATCTGGATGTTCCTCGGAAAATCGGCGATCCTCGCGCGTCCTTTGCTGCTGAGGTGTTTTCACAATTTTTCTGGCCTGCAAAACACGGTCCAACGTTACTGCAAGCTAGCAGACAGCAGGTACTGTCACAGCAATAATCCCAATAAATGAAATGTGTAAAGTTTCGTTAATTGTCCGTACCTTTTTCTGCATTTTTCGCAGTGTCTGGCGCTGCAGAACTGCATCTCTTTGCTCGAGTTTTCTTCTCTCTCGTTGAGTCAAACCTTCGCACTCCATAAATCCTGGGATGTAGGATATCAGAGATTATACGGATGAATCAGGCAGTTAAATCATGAGAAAACAGGATCATGGTCAAACAAAATTCAAACAATCACAAAAGTGAAGAAACTGCCTAACAAACAGTGAATACCGTGCGATTTTCTGGGGCGTGTTGCCGGGCGAGTCGAAAATGAAGCTGCCTGGCGGAAATTAAATTCCCG
>JAQGAU010003095.1:0-13907 GCA_034698045.1 Paramacrobiotus richtersi
CCCAACAGCTCGCGCCGCTGGGCCTTCGGGGACATGAGCAATTCCTTCACGCGGTCACTGGCCTCCGCCGATCGCCTGAGCGCAATGCACACCGCCAACAGCCTTCGCTAAGCGCATTTAATCCCCGCACCTATTGACAGGACTTCATTGTATTCCCCTTCATCCGGCGATTGGCCTCGTTTCCGTTTCCGTGTGATGCCTCAACGCTCACTTTGTTGACGATGATCGTACACAAAACCTTGGGCTAATTAATGCACAATCCGGGACTGCCGGTGGTGGCAGATCTTTCTTTAACTTGTCGGTTTCTTGATAGTGCTCGTTGTGCATGGTCTGTTTACAGATAGATAATTTTGCTGGTTTTATGTATGAACTTGAAGAGCGGTTGCTAATGAATGTTGTTGACTGATCCATCAGCTGACGAATTAACACACAGATTCGGTAAAAGGTCGTCTGCGGTAATCGCAGACCGAATAAAAAGAAAATATTCCCGGCTCGCGGCACGAACAATTAGGGCGGCATTTCCTTTCCGTCGAGGGAAGCGTCGGGTGAGTGTGTAATCAAGCCTTAAAGAGCGATGCTGTAATGGGTTGTTTGTCTTGAATAATTAAAACGGAAGAAGGTTTGCCGGTGTGGCGAGAGGGCGAGCGGTTCATTCACGTGGCCGGGCGCGGAAACCCTATGATATGATAGGTGTACCTGCAGATGTACAATCAGTCGGACAGTACTAAGTATGCACTCTGCGCTCTTTCCGCCCTGACATGAGTACAATCGCTCGCACATACCGTACTGTGCTCCACTGACGTGTCCCGATCGCCAGTCTGCAAATGCACAATCTGATGCAGAGATCTTTCGGACCCTTTGCAGGTCTACGAAAGCCAAAATCCGGACCGGTCACTCAAGGAAAAAATGCGGTGTACGACTTAACAGTCGTGGACACAGTGGCACCAACGTACCGTTGCAGTACATCGACGATACAGCTGCGAGAAGCAAAGAATCTGCGGGAATAGGAGTTTGTTAGTCACTACTGTACGAGTTCGGGTCACTAGTGTCATAGCATACAGCGGTATGCTATGAGGGATGAGTCAGTGCCACGATCGGCGATGATGTAATCGCCGACCGTTCTGGAACCGTCTAGCACTGCCTCGCACGATCGCGTACCATCGCGTACGATCGTGAGCCAACGCGAAGCGTCTGGAGCCGGTAAGCCGGCTTCCGCTAAGGAGTATATAAGCAGCTCATCTGGCTGCACCAGAGTCAGTCACAACGAAGCAGCCTCTTGGATCAAGCTTCTCATTAGCTATAGCACTAGGTGGTTCAGATGGGCAATTAGTGAATAAAATCTCAGTCATCCCTGGTTCTGGTTCGTTCGTAATCATAGGGGCACACAAACACATGCACATACCATCATACAGGTAGAACTCATAGTTGTGACACTAGCATGCGGAACTCTTTGGACGTTGGAAATGGATCAGGTTATGTTTTGGAAGCAATTGTGCGCCGTTTGTTAAGGACGTTCTGGATCGATAATTCGAGAGCATGCTGTTTTTCTTTCTGAATAGCACTACATTACTCTGAAAGAAGTAGTTTACGCTATCAGAAAGGAAACGTTGTCTGTGTTTACGATGAAGACTGATTGGTTTTGAAACTAAAAGGAAACTATACAGATTTTAAATAAAGGTCAGAGCTCATTTGACCAGATGCTACGGGGATGTTTAAGTTTTAAGTGCACCTTCCGTACCTGCGTCTACGCAGCCATCTGCAAAGGAACATGACGCTTGGACGCAGTTTTTCCGTAGGATGTTCAAATTTGGTTTCAGGATTTTGGCTTACTATCACAGAAAAAAAGTTCTTCACGAAAATAATATGTTTTCGAGATACACTGTAGCTGATTCATTAATTTCACATACTATAAACTTTAATGCAAAAAAAGCATCACATCAAAGGAAGATGATTGATAAGAATCGCATGAAAAACACATGAAAACTAGTCCAACAGTAACACATTACTCAATATCCCCTTGGGGGCGAACATCTGCTCACGTGCCCCAGCGTCAGGGGGTCAGTTCTGAGCGATGAACAGTTTATCAGACTGATCGGCGAGAGAACCAACATGTGGAAACAAACTGTTCTTCCGACCACTCTTCGCTGCGCTGCAAAAATTGGCACAAATCTACACATACTACCGTCAGCCTCATGCAGTAACTCGTTCTCCTCGACTGTTTTAGGGGGAATGGTATACAGTATATCCAACGGGGAAAGGGGAAATGCCGAGGAGACAAATCTTTCTCCTGCTTGTCCGGTTTGGCGGGACGCTTCATCAGCCGCTTCGACGTAACGATGTCTGCCTCCGTACTCCGTACTCCGTAGTACTAATTAACTGCTGAATGCAAAAGTTACTTTTGCTAAATTGTCAGTGCCGGTTTTTTGGAAGACTTGCGGAGTAGGTTGTAAAAAGACTATTCAATTATTTGTATTTTACCTAGCTAACGAAGTTGTAACATCTGTTTTTTTCCAGTTGTACTTGGTAAGGTGCCGATGTAGAACACAGTGAAACGCTGTGTACCCCCAAGTGCGCGATAGTCCGCGCATGTTCTCGCACTGTCCAACTGCCTGCACTGTGCCTGGTACCAGTGGTACGCATTATAGTCGGTAAGGCGATTGTGCGGCTGTATGGGTGCAGTGCGGTGTATGCGGAGGGTGTCAGATCGCATTTGCTGACAGTGATTAGGATACATGGCTAGCCGGCAGCGAGCGACGAGCGTCTTCCTCTGTCTCCGTCAAATCCTACGTTTAATCCGCCTGTCATCCGCTCGGCGTTTGCTTAAATCGTCCCACAACCCGTCCCCATTCAACTATAACATTTCTTTCCGTTTTTTCCTCAATCTTACCCGAGCCAGTAATAACTCCCCAGTGCCTCTTGGCCCACTCCGCACATGCCATTCCGACAACAAGGCAAAAAACATGGAGATGAATTTCTATTGAGGAGATGATTAATCCCTAACTGGGGATTACGGGGCCGCATATGTATGTATCTATCTGTATCTGAGTCTGTATCGGCGCTGTCACGGATCTGGAATAAGGCAAGTTAGCCGGCTTCGTGCGGGGAAATGTCATATGTATCACATTGCTCATCTCCGGGATCCTAGTTCTATCCAGGCCACTCATCCGCTCTCACCATTTCTCCTCATTGCCATGCATTGAACATCCCCATCATCTTTACGAGATGCCATTCAAACGACGCTCATCGGCCTGACACATCTTTACGCAGAAACTGCGACGCTATCCAGATCTGATCGCCTTCGGACCTCTAACTTTCCTTCTTGACTAATAACAGCAAGGCTCTTGGCACCAGTCATCGTCCATCTGATCGCCTTCGCTTTTAATTAACGAAGCCGGACGGTCAGTCATGGTGCTATTGTCCATTTGATCGCCTTCGGACCTGTAACGTTCCTTCCTGATTAACGAAAACACGACATTCAGACATGGCATCCTTGTCCAACATCAGCGTGTCCAACGGCACGTTGCCCTTGGAGATGCAGTTCACGCTGATCAACGTCGTGGTCATCAGTATCTACGCCAACCTCCTATGGATCTCGTTACTGGGGAATCTCGTGGTGCTGGTTAGTTTGGCCCGGCGAAAGAAGAAGAGCCGGGTGCATATTTTATTAATCAATCTCTGCGTGGCCGACACAATCACCACGCTGGTGGAGATGCCGCTCAAGGTGAGTGTAGTAAGGCGGAAATGGACAGCTTTGTCAATATGCTCAACATGTTTGCCGACGAGTGATTTGTTTGTCTACACGCTCTGCTTACTCTCCACTATACTCTTTTTGATTGAGCTGAATAACGTCCAACAGCACATTTATATCCTAAATTACATAAACGGTTACGGGACCATCGATTAAGTAGGCATATTGGCATTTCGCTTTATGCTGAAGATGGCCGTCTGTCCTGTTTATGAGTAAGCCTTCTAAAAGCATGACCTTGCTCAAGATTCAGGATAGTCGATAACTGTCGCAGCGCAGCTGTACTGACCACAGTAACCACTATACAAATTTTTTTCCACAATCAAACTGCTATCCTATTTCAAAATTCGAACGCGAAAGAAGTCTTATTTGTGAGCAGAATAGGGTTTCTAAGGCGAGTCGAGATTTCGAGTAGCCGGCGCAACAACCTTCCGGCAGTTCCGTCTCTTCGCGGCGCATCGGAAGCAGGTGAAAGTGTACCGAAGTTATACAATCTGGATAATGCGACTGAATGGGTCTACCCGGAATGGGCGAAGTGTTATGCTGTCGCCGCATAACTTCCGGCCGGGAACAACAGACATCATATTCGTCTCAGGTGTCCAAGTGATCAAGGCGTCAGGGATGCTCCTGACACTGCGTATTTTTATCAACAGTCTTCTTCAGTGCATTCATGTGCACCTGGGTGCATGCACATGTTTTCCTTTACTCCAAGATTTTCGCATGTTACATGAGACGGTCGTTAGTCGATCGACGCATGATACTGGGAAAGACAGAATGTCAACAACTGCCGTTGGTCTTATATCACTGAGATCTACTTGGGTGTGCCTTGTATACAAGTCGCTAGGTTGCAAGTATGACTCAGGCCGCCGTACAACAGAATATCCCTGACCGACGTGTTGACAGGGTACCAACGTGTTCTGAGCATTAAAGGTCAATCAAGACTTTAGCGTGTTGCACTTCACTGTAGAGGTACAGTAGATCAGTAAGACTGAAGAAATTAAAAGTTTGCCGGGGTGAGTTTACAAACTAGATCAGAGTCGAACAGAACCGTGAAGCACAGAGTTTATCATTGATCTACCAGTGTTGGGTTTTGCCAAAATGTAGAAGTCTGCTTAATTATCAGTCGTAAGTCGTAACGAAGACGAAATTGCATAAAAATTAAGGTAGTTACAGATACAACGACATTTTTACGCAACATGCCGAAGCGCCCTGTAGTAGAGTGAGCCCACTTGCACTGTTCAATCCTTGATGGAAACTTCCGTTTCTGGTTGAACTTGAAACGTACAATTTGACCAGATTTCCTTAAAGAAGTTGATGCCTTTGTCCCATTATATCCCTGCGTTTGATTAGCCACAACATTAACAGCCACGGAAACATTTGCATCACGAGTTTCTCAGGTTTCTAATGAGTTGACGCCACGCACTGTCGCGCATCCAAGCGTGACGCTGAGTAGTGACATGACAATCACTGCCAATACAACACATAAACGTCTCACTGTCAATGGGCCATCTCGGAAGGGGCGGGGCCAGCTCATTGCATTCGCTAGTGTTTGCGTATGAAAATTTTGATATGTAATGAATCACGCCTGCGCGCTCCGTTGGCCTGGAAAGAATTCGGCAGAAACGTCTCTCTTGTCTGCAAGTTTGTCTCCGTGTTCAGGAAAAAATTACCCAGGCTTTTGCATCTAAAAGCCTTTGGACGGTATGACCTCTCAACACGTGCGCCCACAACGTGATGAATCGTTGTGAGAAGTTTAGTTGTCGCAGCAGCGATGTAGGCCAAAAAGGCACACGTGCGACACAACGTAACCTGCCTGACAAAGGGGTGCCCATCCTGCAGCGTATTCAAACAGCAGCTATCAGTGACCTGTAATTAAATTCTCGTCTGGAGACTGCCCCTTTTGTTATTTCACCACAGATGCAGTGACCTACGCAGGTGAATTACCTGTGTGGATCATGTGGGGAAATGCTGTAAAAGGCAGTATAATCTTAGCATACGATCGGATGTATCACATTTGCGCGCCCAAACAGAGATAATTATACATCAGTGCTGACGTCAGCGTGTAACAGGAGAACGGTTCGTGGTTGCAGATTGCGTGGAAGTTCACAGTAAGATGGTTGGCGGACGACGTAACGTGCCGATGCGTGTCATTCCTGCGCGTCTTCGGCCTGTACCTCAGCGCCCTACTGCTGGTGGCCATCAGCGTGGACCGACTGCTCGCCATCTGGACGCCACTGGCCTCGCACCGGCAGGGCAGTCGCCGGGTCCGCTGCATGATCATCCTGGCGTGGACGATCAGTTTGGCCTGTGCGGCGCCCCAGGCCATCATCTGGCACGTGGCCGTCCATCCCGACTACCCCTGGTACACGCAGTGCGTCACCTTCGGGTCCTTCGCCTCCCCGGCAAGCGAACTGGCCTACGGGGTCTTTCTCCTCGTGCTGACGTATGGCGTGCCGCTCGTTGTTATACTCACCTGCTACATGGGCATCTGGTGGAAGATGTTCAGCTCGTCGCTGCAACAAGGTATACGCCATATCCACCAGAATCAATACATTAGTGCGCACTGACCGTTTTCCATACAGAGCCGACGGGCACGCAACTGCGGAGGAACAGTACGCATAGTATGACCTTATCGCTACGGACCAACAACTCGGATCGATTCATTAAGGCCAAACACAAGACACTCCGAATGACAGGTACGTCGGGTATAATTACCCACGTCTACCTTTAGATCTACGTCACCGTGCGCTCACTTTTCTGGTGCTTTTAGTGATGATTGTTGGAGTGTTCGTCCTCTGCTGGTCACCCTACCAGATCATGTCCATGTGGTATTTTATTGACAGGTAACAATGTTACGATGATTGATTTTTCAGTACCGTTTGTGCCCGTACACATGTCTGCACGTACGTACATTTGCGTAAACATCATAATATTATACATGTACAAGTGTTAGGTTGCGCTCGCGCGCAACCCATTTGCATTTGAACTGTTTGAGGTTTAAAAATGTGCGAATTATAGATTCGCGAATTGTAGGATGTAGATTCTCTTAATTGTGGCGCGCTACCCCGAGTGTAGCAAATTTTCGATTTTCCGGAATTCGATTGTAGACGTGTTTTGAAATTACAGAGTCTGTAAGAGTTTTTATGTGGCACTGTTGTAGAAATGCGCTGATTACTGTTTTAGCTTACATATTAGCAATAATTCGTTAAAAAGAAAGCAGACATCGGAAGCATACGATTTTCGTAGTTCAGTTGTTTCGTCTCGTGTACAGACGTATTACAAAATCTGAAAAACTGCAAAATCTTTCGTTTCGAAAAGTACTGCTGTTAATAGTGTTATATGCATTCCGTACATGTATTCCGGAATCATATGTAGTATCCGATACTTACAGTTAAAAGTACAGCTATTTTCGAAAACATAAATCACTATTTCCGTATCTCTGAAAGAATAGTTTCGAGTTCTTTTAGCTGATGTATGAAAAAAATGCTCCGCTAACGTGCCGCCCTGTGTCTTGCGACAAACCGCAAACCGTGGTTTCAATGGTTAACCTTTGTCTAAATATCCGTATGTAACACTTAAAACTCGCTGTCTGCTGAAGAACTGTAACCAAAATCCGACTCCAAGACGTAGAAATGTATTCGTAAAACTTGATGAAATATTAAGCATTATACGCTATTAAAACAGTACATTGACAGTGCAACAACTGGGCCTACAACTTAGGGTTGCGCGCTAGCGCATTTGTGTTTGAAATGTTGGAAGTTCTGAAAATGTCATATGAATTTAGGTTCTTGATATATAATCATGATACTGAAACACTGTAAAGTTCCGAGTCTTTGTACAGTGTAGTGACTGTACAGTGGAAACGCATAATTTTGACCTATTTGATACGAATATTTGCTACCAAAACTTTCATTTAAATAGTATGAATGTAAGTATAAGTGTAAATTAAAAAATGTCATAAAAAACTGAAAGTGTTTAATCTTTTCCTGGAAAATCAACACATTTTTTGAAACATTGATTTTCCAAGTTGACCTTCGTAAGAGTCGTTTTTTTAATTTACATTTATACTCACTCATTCCAGCTATTCACCGACATGTTCTGATTCTGATATGTTTGACTATACGTTTGCGCACAACATAAGCTAAAGAGGAATCCTGGCATAGCATAGCATAGCATAACTGTCAGTACGGTATTCCAAGTTACTGTAACATTCGTAAATCTTGGACCGCTTAAATCACTTTAGCTATTGTTACGAGAGCATTTTGTGAGTACGGTGTTTTTGACTGCACGTTTGTTCGTTGTTCCATCTACACCAACACCATGAACTGCTTTCAGAATGGTTGCTAAGAGTGATAAAATTATCACTTTACAGGGAGACCATGCTTAAATATATTTGACCGTACCGTTTATGCTCCCGGATTAAATACGTACTAATTTACATTACATAACTGTATAACGTTTCCATTGGGGCATTCCACTACCACTGAAAACTGAGTTCCCTTGAAACTGGAAATTAACCCACACGTCCATTACGTTTCACAACTCTTAACATTAATATACACTGTAATATACATGCACGCCACCTGTAATCACTGTTCCCAAAACCTTCAAAATTCGATAGAAAATTTCAGATCTGGAATTTCTTCAAAAACTCTCCGTACTGTAAACCCTTGACTGAATGTCTTTAAACTTGAATTAACTTAATTCTTATAAACTGAAAGATAAAAATGTAGTTCAAAACCGTGGAAACTGAGACGTAGAAATGTATGAATCTAGAGACATATGCACCGTAATTTTGACGTTTATCGATCTTTCTTATTACATCTGTATTTACATCGATGTGCATAAAACATAGCATTCATACATAATATATTAACTCTACAAGTACTCAAATACACCGACAGGTAGCATAGTACGAAATTATATACATGTACGTTGAGTTGCTTTATTGTACAGCAGTTTGTGCTTTTGTGCTGACATCCACTGATGGTATACAGAGAGAGTGCCCAACGCCTGAACCAGCTGTGCCAGGAGATCCTCTTCATCTTCGGCGTATTCAGCTCGGTGGTAAATCCGTACATCTACGGAGTGTGGTCGATGGGACTATGGCGCACGGTGCGCATGTTCAAGCTGGTCGGGCTGTGCGTCAAGGAGCCCTTCGCGTCCGCCCCCCCCACCGCTGACCACACCTCCACCGACACCACGGCCAGTTTCCCCCGCGGCAGTCTGCGCGCCCACCGGCCCCTGCCCGCCCGCTTCACCACCCTCCGCTGCTCCAGCTGGCGGGCCAGCAGTCGGCGCCGCTGGGCCTTTGGCGAGCTGAGCAATTCCTTCTCCAAATCCTTTGAGAAAATTAATGCTGTTTCCTGATAGTTTCCGTTTCCCTGTTACTATAACGCATAAGGGCGGTTTTGTATGACACGGTTGACGGTATCAGTATTTTATGCGCACAAACACGTGTAAATTATTTATGGATAGTACTCTATATTTTTCAGCATTATTTCACAGATTTGTTTTATTTGTTTTCGAGTACAGTGTTTCCTGCTCCATCAAGGTATGCAACAGTGGGTTAGTGGACAAGAAAAAACAGGTGTTCCAGTAAATACGAGTAGTCGTGTAGTTATACCCGTAGTTAGGGTGCTGATAGTTCATAGTACTACCAGTGGTACTGGTACTGGTACTGGTACTGGTACTGGTACTGGTAGTGGTAGTGGTAATGGTACTGGTACTGGTACTGGTATTGGTACTGGTTATGGTACTGGTAGTGCTACTGGTTATGGTACTGGTAGTGGTACTGGTGATGGGCCGCGCCATCAGTTCAAACGTATGAACGGCCTCTGTAGACCACAATAGTAAGAAATCTGCATGTAAAAATCATAGAATCAAGAAATAATTCCACGTTGTAATTGTGCGTAATACTTGAAAGATTTCGTGCGCATATTTTTGTTGTGAAACCTTTATGTTATAGCTGCAAGCAATTGAGTACAAATACTTTGCAAGTACGTTAATCAGCGAGAATCAGACACAAAAACTTGCAAGGTAATTTTTAAGAGCGGTTAGCTCATTCATGCTCATCCTGAGCGCTGAAGCCGTGAACGTGTCGTTTGCAGGAAATCGTTCCCTTTCGTCTTAACCATCCCGCCCGGTGAGTATCATGAACTATAGTGCAGTTTAACCTTTAAACCGTTTTGTTAGTCAAAGTCAGTGTTTTTTCCATCGTTTGTAATTACCGTTGCGTGTAGGAATTGAACACAAAAAATTTTTGGCAAGAGCAATTCAGCTTGTTTAGGCTGTTTCCACTTTTTAGAAAAACTACTCAAAACTTAGTGGTAAAAGATAGACCTATATTATTTCTTTGTCCGTTTCTGCCCTCAGTGCCCAGTGCTTGCACAAATAGCAAACACAAGCATGGCAATCATTCCGGCGTGGTAAATAGTTTGAACAAATTCTTGTTAAATTTCACAAATAATTGCAAAACACTTCAAATTCATGTTGTAATTTTCGGCCATTCTTTTATGTTGGAACTGGTTTAGAATTTTCACCGCATATTTTCGCGTTTATTGATCTATTGTCCGAGCAGATCGGATGGAAATGGAGAGTTTGAAAGCGGCACCGCTGCCCAAACTTTTGGTTACATTGCGTAACAATTGTCGGTCGTCGAACACGCAAACATACAACAGGAAGCAGGTCCACCTTTAACTTATCTTGTCACAAGCATCCCAGTGCTTGTAAGCATTCCGTTGTGCCCCTACACGCATACGTTGTTAACAAGACGATGGCAAAAGCAGTGAAGTTGACTAGGGTAACGCTGTGTAGGTTACGCTGCACTACAGTTCACTCACTCAGTATGATGACTAAGATAAAAGCAAAATTATACTGGATTGTGGAATTATTTCTTGCTCCTATGATTTTTATTTGCAAATTTACAATTGTGTTCGACAGAGGCCCGTTCATTTGTTTGAACTGGTGGCGCGGCCCACTACCAATACCATAACCAGTACCATTACCAGTACCAGTACCAGCACCATCACCAGTACCATTACCAGTACCATTACCATAACCAGTACCAGTACCATAACCAGTACCATTACCAGTACCATTACCAGTACCAGTACCAGTACCAGTACCACTGGTAGTACCATGAACTATAAGTACCCTCCAGTCCATGTATATGAAATCTTTATGACAGCAAATGAAGTTAGCAGCGAGTTTATGCAAAAGCTTAACATTTTGCTCGACATAGACGAGCAATGCAATATGCCGCGCACAACGGATGCACGCGTCCAGATAAACACGCCCGATCCGATCAAATTAACATAGGTAGTTGCGTTCGGTCTTCATAACGCATGTTAGTATATACGTACTGATCAGTAACTCAGCCCCTGTGTACTTGTCAGCGCGGTCAGATGATGAACAATACAAATGTTTCGAATTCTTATTATATTCAACGAACCAGCGTCCTCTTCACGAGATTTTCTTTCTACCACAGTAATGATACCTAAACGCAAAAAATCCCATGCTCCGTTAAGGCCCCATCGACTGTTATTCGTTTCAGAATTTAGCTTTATATACTGGGAGGATGTTTTACACTTCGTATACTTTCAAACTACCAACTATTTTCCAATGTCCTATTCTCATAAACATTTAATTTAAAAGTCACGATTCGACTTATCTTTGTCATGTTACCAGACGTCAGTTTCACTTCAGCGCGCGTAGAGAACGGTCGCATAAATCTGGCTCCTATCATCTGAGAATTTTACCACCCATTTAGCATAGCATTCTCATGCCGAAAGTGTGAACTCCGTGTAGTCGGTACTATGCAGACGTGCATTTTGCTGTCTATACGTAAAAACCTGTGCCGTTTTAAACCGGACAACACCTGTGGCGTATCAAACCGGACAAAACCTGTGCCGTATCAAACCGGACAACACCTGTGCCGTATCAAACCGGACAACGCCTGTGGCGTATCAAACCGGACAAAACCTGTGCCGTATCAAACCGGATAACACCTGTGCCGTATCAAACCGGACAATACCTGTGCCGTATCAAACCGGACAAAACCTGTGCCGTATCAAACCGGACAAAACCTATACCGTAACCAACCGGACAACACTCGCCGTAAATAACCGGACAAGAACTTTGCACCGTAACCGACTAGATGCAAATAACTCACAGCACTACCGTGGATGTCAAATTCCAAGGAAACCACTCACTCAAGCTACTTCACAAAAGGACCCATATTTACCACTGGGCTTAACTAATTTGCGAACGAATAACTATCGGACCACACGAATTCAGCTGCATCGTACGTAAGTTCTGAGCAAATGATCAATTCCAAACGAAATGACGCCCGACGAAATCACGAACTTGCCATAGTACACTACACCTACGGTATACGATTCTTCTTATTCGATTCTACCATGCAAGCATTGGTTCTCCCATACCAACTATGAACGTGACTTGACTGTGAGAATTACAATGACAATAATATCGTTTCCTTTGGATGCCTGCATGCATAAGACACTACTATTTCTGAATTTCTTTGGCTGTTCTCAATGCGCGAACTTACTTTGAGATTTGTGTGACTAATCGAGTCGCCATTAAAATCAACCACTTCTCGCTGCTCGTTTTGTATGAATACCAAGTATATACAAATGTCACTTTCGAACTGCATGCATTCTCACCATAATAACCAAACGACTCTGGCAGGAACAGTTGGAATTTATTATTCGGGCATCACTGATACCATAAACACCAACAACATAAACCGACGCTCTAAGGTCAACAACAACACGTGGTGGATAGAAACAGAAACGCGAGGACAAACAAGTCAGAGCGGGCCCCATTCTATGAAAAGGGCGGTGGGCGGGGGAGAAAACTTTTCAAAGCGAGCAAATGCTAGCGAAACACAAAAATGATGTCTGACAACGGTCTGCCAGGGTTTATATATTGGAGGCCACATCCTGGCTAGACGGTCGGAATGGGGTTATCCATTGTCCGTTGAGATAGGGAAGGAGGAGAATCAGGACGTCCATTGTGTCATGGTTATAACCAGATTTCTCTCGGAGGAGAGAAATCTTTCTCATAACCAAACGACTCTGGCAGGAACAGTTGGAATTTATTATTCGGGCATCACTGATACCATAAACACCAACAACATAAACCGACGCTCTAAGGTCAACAACAACACGTGGTGGATAGAAACAGAAACGCGAGGACAAACAAGTCAGAGCGGGCCCAAAGGACCCAAAGAAACGGCTGCGGCGATGGACTTTGCAAACGATTTGCGAAGTTCTGCATCCCGCGAAATATACTTCCCATAACAGTCGCTTCGCCAGTTACCCTGGGCCTTAATCTCGGACACGGAAACGCCAGACTCTGCTGCAAACGTCGTACCTCCCCTTCGAAAGGAGTGTACAGAATAACTGCTTCCTTCGAAACCTGATAGTATCAAGGTTTTGCGCAACAACGATACGAACACTGCGGAAGTTAGCTTCGTGCGTTCTCCTTGGTGTGTCCGGTATGAGAATACCGATTCCTTGCCGAAAGGACTGTTCTGTTTTGCGTGAGCTTTAAATGCTTGAAGTGGACACAGGGCCGAGTTTGGAACAGCTGTAACAGGGATTTCAACCCGCTTCCCCACGTGCCGTTCTGTCTTCAGCACGGGTACCGAAAGCCATAGAGTATCGATTGTGCGGTAAACATCGCACATACGTAAGTGGGTAGCTCTGAATATCTGACCGCTTTGCGCGAATAAATTTCCACTGCGCAAAAGAGAGTAAAACGCAAATAAACAGGCGCACCAAAAACATGCCCGAATATTTTGCGGTACAGCGTGTAAAGTGCGGTAAATTGCTCGCAAGTGAACGACGTGAATTGCCGGTTTCTGGTTTGGGAGTTCGCGTCTTAGACGTCGCACTCCTTCGATTGTTTGGCGGATCATAAAATGCGACAGATTAGGAGACCGGAAGTTATGGAAGTGATGTAGCGATGATAGGCTTGCAACATAATTCTGAATGGAAGAAAATTCCATTGATTTCGACAACTCCGCAATAAACAAACAAATCGTTTCAGCAGACGCTGGGATTGGCATCAAATCATAAGCTTTGCAGAAATCGAAAAAACGGTTCCACTGATAACGACGAGTCCTCAATGTATTTGG
>JAQGAU010003096.1:0-13905 GCA_034698045.1 Paramacrobiotus richtersi
TAATGCAAAAAGGGAATGCCCTTTGTGTTATTGGCACGGTGCCCGATTCTGTCGGGCTGGATGAGATTTTCCTGCTTCAAGTCCGTTTCGGTTTTCTTACAGAATGCGTGTGTATACGTAATATACCATGGTACAGCAATAAACACTTTTATAACATATTCGTAGTGGGACGTAAAGCAGCGGCCCAAGAAAAATCCTATCGAACTATATCTGATTCTGTAGTTACAGCTGAGAGAACATCGCATAATCATTACGAACTGAAAAAAGTGCAAAGCAGTTAGTACTGAAATGCTGCCCCCCAAATTCTCTGTCCGCTGTTAACATTTAGCGCCAACGTAAGAAAAAAGCCGACAGAAGAACTTGTTGGAGAGTAGGGTTCGATGATTACTGTAAAAAAGAAGCAAGAAAAAATACTAGACAGTTTCCTTGTTAGGACCGCGTACGGGATACAATTGATAGTGCGCTGCTGAACTCGTGACCTGTCACTGGGGTGGACAAATGACAGTGTGAATATCATTTCGGATACGATTCGGTGATTCGCATGTGCAGGCGAACAGTATACCAGTGTCAATGGGGTTTCAACATCAAACTGAAGGAATGTCAGAAGACCAAAGTGAATCTATTATTTCTCGGCATCCTCGATCATTTCCCAACCGGCGTGGGCGCTAGCTCGAACAATGCAGTGGCAGTTGTGAAGCCATTAAGGTCATATTTTACTTGTTAGCCCACACTCGCATTCAGTTGTCGATTCACTGCTGTCCACTTCGCTTATGAGTTTAATAAGCCCATGTACTCACAATCGGTAATTCACATTCTCACAAATGCCACTGTTCAAGATATAAAGGGCACAGCGGCCAGGTAAGTTTTTCCGCATACTCGAAGCTATACAATTTGCTCCAAGTGGCTAAATTTTCTCTTATGCTCACTGTACTGGTAAGAACGAAAACTGAGGTACGAAAAAATTAACGAAGCTTTTGTTCTAATGCGCAGTCGTAAAGAGGAAAAATACATTCAGCACACGCCAATGAGGGATCACAATCGTTCAATACTATTAAGGTTTTCCTGCCGAAATAGCCGCCACGATACTCTTATAACCTTCGACCATAAGCTGGTATCCGGTAATGTACTTTTGCATGCAGGTATCCGGTCCGGCGTACGTACACGCTTGCTGGGCAGTGGTATAGTTAATCAGTGCAACATCTTTAACACTGCAGCCATATTTGTTAAAGAAGGAATTCTCCACAGCGTCCGCCGCGTCTTTCTCAGCTTGGGTCAGGAGAAATGGGTTTTTTCGAGTCAGATGCACGGCAACTGGTGCGTCACAAATACCGGACTGAAGATTTTGATAAGCGCAGCCGTAATACAAAACTGTATTATCATCCAGGACCAATGTTGATAAAGTGAAGATTTCTGAAAACCGGAGACGAACGAATATATATTTGAAAAATATTATTTTCTAGCTGATACATTATGGTTGATATGATTTGCCTTAGATAGTGGGCCACTACTCTTATAAACTGCACGATATGCAAAAGATAAATGGTCCTATTTATTTATTAGATAAATAGCCTTTGAGACGACTTTCAGGATTTGGCACGTGAACCAAAGCTTACGTGGAGCACCAGATGCGGTTGATGGTGCAATCAACCCCGTGACCAAACCGTTACCCACAACGGATGCCACGATGATAGCACGAGTGCAGCCATAAGATTTGGGATCATAATTGGCGTATTCAATCCAATATGAAGTAGCCGTATCGTTAACCACTGTCGATGGATATGACCCGAGCTGTGTGTACAGGACTTGCTGGTTCATAGGAACTTCTTCGGGGCCAAAGATCCTTCGATATAGGAAGTAAGTCCCATTCTACGACATACCGCACCAAATCGCAAACTCTCTGGTTAGCAGAATTTAAAACATGATAAAGCTTGAAGTTTCATTACCATTATTCTGATCTAGTTACTATGTTGTGTGTAAAATTCGAAGGACTGTTAAATCATGATTGTTTTAAATGACGTACCGGTGCCGTGGCAAATTTAGCCGATGATGGTATCGAATTGGGCCATTTGCATGCATACGTCGAAGTCGGTTGATCTGCGCAACCATTAATTATTTACGTTGATGTACAAATACCTACCGTTAGTTACCTTGATGTTAGCTGCAAGCTGCTTACTTGTGGTGTTAACTACAGAATTCTTCATCCCCTGAATGGTTTTCGCGATACACGGTGGTGGATCAATCAGCGGGCAAAAAGGCTTGCTATCCGTAAAGATCTGCTTTGGTATGTCGTTTGCGGTCATACAATACTTCGAGAAGATGGACGTGATCACAGTGTCGAACTCGTCCGCCTCTGACGTTGACAGTTGCAGTGGATTCTTGCGTGTCGCAGCATAGATAAAAGGTCGAGCACATATACCGTCCGGTCGGGCAAGGATGCACGCATAGATTACAACTAAGTTCTGGTCGTCGTTATGCAGAATCGAATAAGATACTGGAACTGTAAGGTTAACAGTAATGATTATGGACACATAGAATTAAACATTCTAACTGCCGAAAAGATACTACAATTTCCTACACACATACATAGGTGAGACATTTACATTTTACACTATCCAATGATATTGTATTGTCTGCTCTGTATTATGCCGCCGTCAACTGTGTATGGTTCAAAATCTCGAGACACTATGTATAGTACAATTCAGTCGCTGACGGTACACGTGTACAGTACTTCAATTTTAAACAGTAAGTGTCTTTGTTAAGCAGTAATACATACGCATTATATAGTCATCATCCGATTGACCTTCATAGCCGGATGCCAGTCCACCGGTTGAAACCGTTCCCGTCCAGAAATGATTCTGACAGGCGTCAGTTGTTGCATTCGGATAATCAGCCACTCCCCAAAACTGCTGCACGGATGGCTGATTGAACCATGGCTCGACGATTGGTGCAACGCTTGTCACCTGGATCCGAGGATTCACCGTGACAGCGGGAAGGCCGATGTGCCGGTAGAGGTAGAAGAGACCTCCAAACTGAAAAATCACAGACAGAAACGTCTCCTTCAGTTGTTACTTTGGCAATCCAGTTCAAGCAAAAACTAGCTAATCAGATTGGAGCTGGGCCGTTAGGCTCTTAGCAGGAGAAACTATGCAGAACGATATTGTAGTATGCTACTAAATTTAATTTCATGGTACTTTGGTTGCAAGAGTATTTATTATAGGTACCTGTTGAGGACTGTCGCCACCTAATCCTGTTGACGGTATTATTGCAGGAAGTGACGGAGTGCATTGTTGCGCAGTACTTCTCGAACCAATCACTACAAAAATGCGAATGTCAGTAACTGGAAATGCCCATTTAGAAACAATACAAAACTCTGCGCTAACTCTACCAAAAAAGCTCAACGATTCACCGCATACCCAGGAGGATCAAAACGTAGCAAAAGATTGGCATTGCGGCCTGTACTAGTTTCTCTCAGCTGGCGATTCGAGATTCGAAATTCACTGAAGCAAATCACTTTGCTAACGAAGTGGTCTTCTCCCTCCGCAGAGAAAATACCAGGTGTAGTAATGCAGTAAATGGGTACCAGACATACAGGCCGTTCAGCAGCGGCTGTTGCAGTATGCGCGTTTCAAGAACGACAAAAACTGATTTTTTCAAGCTCGTTAACTGCACTGCAGGCTAACTTCCAACACTGCAGTGAGCACAGAATATGCGATGTTTGTTATGTTACTAATATGTCAACACGGTCAAGTATGGAAGCTCATTGACCTCGTGGAAATATTCCTGTGCAGAAATTTGGTGAACGTCCATTAGTTCCATATCTAGCGAGTTTTATACTTATCGTGCTTCGTTTTATATCATCTTGATTTACGTAATAACTGATGTTAATTTAACTTTGCTTAATTTGTCTCAGTTAATCTTATTGAAAACATCTTTATTGCCAAGAGCCGCAACATTACTGTGAGCCAGCGCACTGGGATCACGAATTAAAAGCACAGTACACCCGTGCAGTACATAACCTACATCATAACCTGGACGCATTCCCAGATCAGTAGTGGTTAAAGTTCGCAGGCATTGGTGTACAAGCGTTGCACTGCGCTTGCAGAAACGAAAAACAGGTCTAGAAAGGTTGTAGCATCAGCGGTCTTAAAACGCCGCCAAAAGAAAAAATTTTTATTGTGGACCCGAAATGACAGTAGATCACAGTAGAAAATTTGGCGGGTTTTGCGTAATTCGTCTGCTATAGCACAACCCTTTCTGGGGTGAAAATGATGCCAGTACTCATAACGAACACTTCAGCTCCGCTGTCAGCCGAGAAGCAGGTTATTGTGGTAGTCAAAGGAAAGGTCAGCGTCTGGTACGCAGTGCCAGGCACCACAAATCCGGCCTTGGACTCAAAGATGCTTCCGACACATCTGAACCGCGACAGAAGTGAATTTTTTTCAGAAGTGAACTTCATTTATTCAAGAATGTAAGCTAATGCTGCATACATTTGAACAAGGGTGCAAAATCAGATATCTATACTGCAAAAGGTGCGACAAAAACTGGGCAATCGTGCAATGTATGTACCTGAGAGTTGTCTTGCTTGCAGTAATCTACACCAGCGTCCGAAACAGCTTGTTCCAGCTTGGCGTAAGATACGTGCATGTTTGCTAGATTCGAGACCATGGTGGACATAAATAAGTTAAGCAATATTATATAAAACGTGTTTCTGGATGCAATTCGGTGATTCGCATGTGTGGGCGAACATGTGTATGGGCCAACCATCAAAGACAAGGAATGTTGGCAGGGATACGACTAAGTAATAAATCGAAAAGATTGCTGGCTCTTGCCATCCGCTATCATCTTCCAACCATGGGCCGGCTGGCCGCAAGCTACAATGCAACTATAAAACCAGATCTGTACGTGCTGTTTCCGCTCGCTAGTAGTAGTATGAGCGAATTAACAAATGTTCACACTGTGATCACATCGCTTATGAAATTGACAAGCTGGTATACTTTAAAATATCCACTATGTAAGGAAAAAGCTGCTTGCTTGCCCCCGAAGGTGCCAAATATTCTCATACGTGTCATGAACCCTGGTTGGGGCAGGCACGATTTTTGCATGTTCTTATGATGTCGGCGTACTCACGAATTAGATTTTGGCGGAAATGATTTCTTGTGACGCATTGTCAAAAAAGTTGTAAAAAAACTAGAGATGAAGAAATTTATGTATAAACTAAAGAGCACATGGAGAGGACAAGTACCTTCACTACCCACTAATCAAGGCCGATGAACTACGGATAAACGTTCTATCGGCATATACATCAAGCAACAGGTGTCACAATCATTCAAATCCTAGTAAGTTTTCGCTGGCGTAGTTGTCGCTGGCGTAGTTGTCGCTGGGGTGGTTGTCGCTGGGGTGGTTGTTGTCATAACATTCTTATAACTATCAACCGTAACCTGGTATCCGGCAATGTACTTCTGCGTGCACATATCCGGCCCGGCATACGTACACGCTTGCTCGGCAGTGGTATAGACAATACTTGTGACATCTTTAACGCTGCAGCCATATTTGGAAAAGAAGGAATCATCCAGTGCGTCCGCCGCGTCCTTCTCCGCTTGGGTCAGGAGAAACGGATTTTTACGGGTCAGGTGTACGGCAACTGGTGCGTTACAAATACCGGATTGCAGGTTTTGATAGGCACAGCCGTAATACAACACTGTATTATCATCCAGGACTAGTGTTGATAAAGTGAAGATTTCTGCAAAACCGGAAACGAAAATTAAACAGTAACGACGCGGATGCATATTTACAGAACTAAATTACGTATGGCCCATATGATTACATAGATTAGTACTAGGCTATGACTCGTAAAAACACGACATACAAAAGAATGTAGAATTCCGAAAAATGGCCTTTTTATCTGCCTTTAAACTACTTTCAGGATTTGGCGTGAATATCAAGACTTACGTGGGGTGCCCGATGAGGAAGATGGTGCAATCAAACCCGTCACCAGACCATTACTCGCAACGGTTGCCACGATGACGGCGCGCGTGCAGTTCTTGGATATGGGATCAAAATTGGCGTATTCGATCCAATACGCAAGAGCCGTATCGCCTGCCGATGGAAATGACCCGAGTTGTGTGTACAGGACTTGTTGGTTTGTAGGAACTTCTTCGGGGCCAAAGATCCTTCGGTATAGGAAGTACGTCCCATTCTAAAACAGACCGCAACAAAACCGCAATGACCCTTGTGTTAGCAGAAGCTAAAGCATGATTGGCAAACCTTGATTGCATTTATTAACCGTTTTAAATGACGTACCGGTGCCATCGCAAATTTAGCCGATGATGGTATCGAGTTGGGCCATTTGCAGGCATATGTCGAAGTCGGTGGATCTACGTAACCAAATATCTACGTTTATGCATCTTTATACAGATCTTTATGCATCTTTATGCATCTTGAACTGGAAGGCCTTACTTGTGGTGTTAACTACAGAATTCTTCTTCGATATAAGAAGTATGTTCCATTCTAAGAAAATGCCGGAACACAATGCAAACCTTATAACCAACAAAATCTAAAGCAAAGTATGTTGATAAAGCTGGAATGTTCATTATCATTTTGATTTAGACTCATTTAGTTAGTGCGCCGTAATGCGCCGTTTGTCAGACGCGTAGGACTGGTTTAAACCATGATCGTATTAACCGTGTTAAAACAACGTACCGGTGCCACAGCAAATTTAGCCGATGATGGTATGGAATTGGGCCATTTGCATCCATAACTTGTGGAAGCCGGTTGATCTGCGCTCACCAAAAACAATATTAACGTTTATTATCGTTGCAGAGAAGAATATCTTGGAACCGAAAGATCCTTACTTGGGGTACTAACTACAGAATTTTTCATCCCCTGAATGGCTTTCGCGATACACGGTGGTGGATCAATAATCGGGCAGAAGGGCTTGCTATCCGTAAAGATCTGCTTTGGTATGTCATTGGCGGTCATACAGTACTTTGAAAAGAGGGACGTGATGACAGTGTCAAACGTGGCCGCATCTGTCGTTGACAGCTGCGATGGATTCTGACGCGTCCACGCGAAAATAAAGGGTCGAGCACAAGTGCCGTCAGGCCGGGCCAGGTTGCACGCATAGAAAACAACCATTTTCTGGTCGTCATTATACAGAATCGAATAAGACAATGGCACTGCAATGTTCATCCGAAAGAAATGATTATTGTATGCGCACATCAACTTTGGCTACTTACTGAAAGTCGTGGCTTTGAAAATCTCAAGACAGCTTACTCTGGATGTTATGGATCCTTATTGCAGTTATGGATATACAGTATTTTACTAGCATTTTAAACAATAAGTGTTTTTGTTAAACAGTATTACATACCCATGACGTAGTCATCATCCGATTGACCTTCATAGCCGGATGCCAATCCACCGTTTGAGACGGTCCCCAGCCAGAAACGATTCTGACAGGCGTTAGTGGTTGAATTGGGATAATCTGCCACTCCCCACCATTGTTGCTCGGACGGCAGATTGAACTGTGGCTCGACGATTGGTGCGACGCTTGTCAACTGGACGCGAGTATTAACCGTAACAGCGGGAAAGCCAATGTGCCGGTAGAGGTAGTACAGTCCATCGAACTAACAAAATCAGACAGAAACGTGGCACAGCTATATAACTTTGAGCATCAAGTAAAAACTGGCTAATCAGACTTGAACTGGTCATCAGTAGCGAACCATTATAACGGTTCCATAGCATGTTTCTTATTTCATGCAGGCTGGTGGTTGCAAGAATAAATTCTGATTATGTTTTTACTGTACAGGTACCTGTTGAGGAGTGTGGCCACCTAGTCCTACTGACGGTATCGATGCTGGAAGTGACGGGGTGCATTGTTGTGCCGTACTCCTCGAAACAATTACTATAAAATTCGAATGTCAGAAACTGAAAATATCCGCACAGAAACAACACGAAACTCTGTTTTAAGTCCACCAGAAACGCTGAGCAGTTCGCCGCATACCTAGGAGGACTAAAAGGAAACAAAACACTGACATTGTGGCGCCTGTTGTTCCTCTGAATGCGATTAAAAAATGTCTCACGTTATTGCCGCGCTGCGACAAATAACTTTCTTGACCAAGTGGTTAGTCCCTTCGCAGACATACAGATATTTTAGCAGATGGATACCAGACACACAAATTCTTTACCCTGAAGGAACGCGCAATAGGTCAGAGGCAAAACTCATTTTTCACTCGTTAACTGCAGGCCAGCAGCCTATTATCACTGCAGGCTAACCTCGAAGTTTCGAAAGTTGCATGCCCCCACAGGATACGTTGTTTTCAACTAGGTTCTCAAGAAGTCAGCGACTCATCAGGGTCAGATGTGGAGGTTTATTGACTTTATCGAAACAGTCCGATGCAGAAATTCGGTGAACTTCCGTAACGAGCTGTCTTACGATATTAAGATGTTGAGCTGGCTATTTTGCGTGTGCGCGGTTAGAATTCGTAAACCAACGTTTAGCATTGCTTTTGATGGACAAAGGACTGATATAGATCAGCGCGAAAACGAAATGTGCGCGCAGCATTCGGTTGTTGCGCAATGCATTGAGAAAGTTTAAACGCAAACAGGTGTACCAAAATTCTCGTTTTGAACTGACTTGAAACTTTCTCGATAAATGCAGACATATATGTAGCAATTGTTTTGAACTAAAACCAGCCTTTAGACATTTTTTTGAAACCGCGCACACGCAAAATAGCTAGCTCAGCATATGGAAACTACAAGTCAATCCCCATTGAAGCATCCCTAGTTGACCTCTAATAGACTAATACAGAATCCGATATTGTTGTCCATATCATATGGACAACAATATCGGATTCTGTATAGACCATATGGTATTTTAATTTAGGCAACAGACTACTATCACTGCAGGCTAACTTTGAAAGCAGCATTCCCCACACGATACCATGTTTTCAACGAGTTTATCAAGAAGTCCGCAGGGTCACATACGGAGGTTTATTGACTTTCATGAAATAGTCCGCTGCAGACATTCAGTGAACTTCCGTAACGAGCTGGCGTTACGATATTTAAAGCAACACTAGTTGACCTCTGCGCACCACGACAGCACTGCACGATAGATATTTTATTTACTGCGTTTTGTTGATTATTTAGTCTTCTTATCTGACAATTTGTTGTATTATCTGCCCTAAGTGACATTGTGTCGTACTTTGTTTTAGGTGGTCTGCATAGATTTACGCTAATATCTCCTTTTACTTGAGCTTTGTTGATTTATCTTAATTAATCTTACTAAAAACATTTTTATTTGCGAAAGCCCCAACATTACTCAGAGTACTAAAGTACACTAACCTGCACCATAACCTGTACAAATTCCTAAATCAGTAATAGTTAACGTTCGCAGCCACAACTTGCTCATAGCCAGTAATATGTTTCTGCATGCATTCTGTTGGGACGAAGGGACATGCCGGTTGATCCGTGGTGTACTGGACAGAAGAGTCGTCATTGGCGCTGCAGCCGTATTTACTAAAGAAAAAACTCTCCAACGCATCCTGCGCATCCCTCTCGGTCTGTGTAAACAGTGCCGGGTTGGTCCGGGTCAAGTGCACGACCACTGGCGCATCGCATATGCCGGTCTGGAGATTCTGGGCCCCGCAACCGTGGTACAACACCGTCGACTCATCCAGATAAAGGGTCGTCAAAGTAAACGGGTCTAAGAATGAAAAAGTAGGAAATGTAAAACATCGTTGCAGTAAACGAGATCTAGTAAATTAAACTGCTGTGTTAGCACATGCGATCCGTCATATAACGTATGCGATGATTACGATAGTTTACATGTGTACAATGTACATATGTACACTCCTATGCCTTAGTATGCATTTTCTCACGTCTGTTCGATAATATATTTGTTTCTTTCGATTGCTCTTCAGCTTTCTTGAACTCTTTCGATGCTTGTGATGAATCAGTCGCCGTTAAGTCCCGAACAAGAAAACTACCAAATGTGTTGCGCGTTTTACCACGCTCGAATATCAAAATTATCAATAATTCATAGACTAATGATTACAAAAACAAAATTCGGTCAGTGAGGCGTACGTGGTGTCGAGGGCGCTGAAGCGGGAGCAATCAACGCGGTGACCAATCCGCCCTGTCCAACGGTGGCGACAACAACACCGTACGTACAAGCGTAGGTGTTGGGATCATAGTTGGCAAACTGCAGCCAGTAGGTGTGTGCTTTGTCGAGCATTAATGGCGAAGATGATGGGCCGATCCGGTAATAGAACACCTGCAGATTCACGGGCTGAAGTCCCGGGCTGAAGATCCTTCGGTAGAGAAAATACAATCCATTCTAGAAATCAAACGAATATATATATATATTCTGACAATAGATCACAATGTTCGCGATTTACCGGTTCCATATCGAACTGTCTTGGCGATGGCATTGTATTAGGCCATTTGCAATAACTGGGCGGGGCGTAATAATTCCCATATGTCAACGATGTATTTTTTACTAACTGACCTAGCTCGGAAAGAAATATTCCCAATATTTCGGGGGAAATCTAAGAAAAAGCAAGATTACTTGTGTTTGCTGCGCTGTTTTTCATCTCTTGAATTTCTTGGGCGATGCAATACGGCGGATCGATGAACGGACAAAATGGCGCTCGTACAAAATTTTGCTTTGGTATATCTTTCACAGAGACACAGTACTTCGAAAAAATCGAATTAACTATGCCGTCAAAACTATCTGCCTCGTACGCCGACAGTTCATCCGGTCGTTTCCGAGAACAGACGAAAATTTTCGGATTGGCGCATATTCCATACGCCTGAGCCCGTTCGCAGCTGACCAATAAGTTTTGGTAGTCATGATGAAGAACGACGTGGTTCGATGGACCTATAATTAGAACATTCTTGGTCAATATTAGTGTTAGTGATATAATGTTTCGAATATTTCACATACGCATAATATAGTCGTCGTTTGATACGCCCCAGTAACCGACTTTATTGCCAGCGTTAGAGTACGTTCCCGTCCAGAAGCGCTGCTGACAGGTGTAGCTATTGTAGCTATCCTGGTCGGGGTAGGAATCAATCTCCCACCACTGCAGCCATGCCGGGAAATTATCAAATGGCTCCACAGTCGGTGCAATGCTGGTGACCCGGCCACGCGGATTCGTAGCGATGGGATTGCCCATCTGTCGGTACATGTACCAAATACCATCCGCCTAATGTTCAGATGAATAGTTGTTGTACAAGAACAACACCATAGGCGTGAGTTCAGATAATTATTATGCCGCTTCAAGGGGAATTTTCGGTTAAACCGATGGGTTTGCAGTTAACGTTGCCACTGCATGGATGTAGACAACAGACAACACCCATACAATGGACAAAAGTACAATGGAGATCCATCGTTTCACTTTAAAGTGCATTATATGAGTGCGTTTTACTGTATACATCTGTGTGGTGGCATTCTGTTGCGCAAGACCTCCGATTTGACCGGAGTCTGGCCGGCCTTAAAGCTGGCCGATTACTGTGATTACTTTTCATGATTTTATAACAAAAGCTTCGGAATTGTTATTGTAGTCTATGTAGTATGGAGCAAAATGTATATACTTGTGGAGGGTTATCCCCGCCGGCTGGTGAGATTATCGCCGGAAGTCCGCACTGTTGCGCATAACCTACAAAGTAATAATCCCGAATTAACTGCAGTTGCAATGCATATCGATGTATGGTCAGAATCTAACTGCCCACAGTGCGCGTTTTGACCGCTAGATTGACTTTAATTTTCGTACAAAATTCAACTTTCTTGGGAATTGCTTTAGTACTTATATCCACAGACACGGGGTACATGAGTGCTGAGTCTTACTCTATGAGTATGTCGATTTCATCAGATATGGCGGCACACCATCGTAATAATCAGGAGGACTAGTATCCAAATACCTGATTCCATTGTGGCGATACGCAGCGTAACTCCTGAAATCAGAATGCAAATTTACCGTGTACTGTATGTAGGTAGTTGCTGGTAAGGTCTTCATGTACTGTACTTACGTGTTATAGCCGTTATTATTAATGGAGTACCCGCATACATACGCTATCAAAGCGAACGTTAAAAGACTGGACGGCAAAAACTGAAAATACCGCTGAGGCATGGCTTCCGCGAAGTCGCTCCCACGATATGTGTTTCAGTGATTAGCAGCCAGCGCGTAGCATGAACTAATTCTACGACAATAGCTTTGCAAGCATATGACCACAGATAGATAAACGGCTGCTCCGGTGGCGTTACGTAACTTTCCGTTAGTCCATGCAAAACATCTTATGTACAGATACTTTTTTGTGTGCAATATCTGAAGTTTCCAGCTGGCACGTTATTACTTGTGGGCTACAAAGGGCCATGCTAGCTGAAGGTCGGCATTTTGCGGTTCTGGATCGCAATGCTTTTAAAAAAGTGCTGTTTTTGCTCCAGAGCTATCCGCAAAGTTTTTAAACGTACCACATGATTATGCAACCGAGTCGGCTCCGACAGTTTTGTTACTTCCGCTTGCGTGATCTTTGTATGTACCGGTAGAAGTATGTATTACAGCGTATGTTTTTGCCGTAAGGGTTCGCATGCCGGCTGGGAATTACCATAGTTCTACATGACGCGAAAAATTGTGGAAGCAGTTCTGCATGCGCAGCATAGTGATGCGAAAGGACTGTGCCAGTTCGCAAGTCAGCAGAAGAAACTAAACAAAGCCAAAGAATTAAATTGAGGAGACAGAAGTCTGACGAATTTGTTACTATTTCAGAATCTAACTAAAGCAGACATACAATCAAGAATAAGCCCAATTGTCGGTACAGGTACCAAATGCCATCCGCCTATACGTTCAGATGGATTGTAGAAAAACAGCAATATGGGCAGAGTGGTACTTTAAGAATGCAATAATTATTATGCCTTTTTCGAACTGGTCGCTAACTATAGTTACTTTTCGAATTTTCTAGTAAAAGTTCAAGTTTGGGAATAAAAATAAATCTTCGGAATTGTCATAGTATTCTAAATAGTACACAGTTAAAGGTTTACTTGTGGAGGCCTGTCCCCGCCGATTGTTGGGATTATCGCCGGAAGTGCGCACTGTTGCGAATAACCTAACAAGGTAACAACCCCGAATAAGCTGCAGTTTCATGCATATGATGCATATATCAGTGTATGGTCGAAATCAACACAGCTCGATCCATTTACATTGGGTCCACTTTGGAAAACGTCGTACTGTGACCTTGCTAATGACCCAGTTCGTTTCTTTTCTGATCATTCGTAAACACATTAATCATCTCTCTGTTGATGTTGCACAAAATCAAGAGGTTTGAAAACTTTTGGAATGAGCATGTGCTAGCACAAGTATGCCAATCTTTGTCGCCATTCTGAAGACATGTATTACATGGAACTCGAAGGGGACTACTAAGCTCTAACATCTACAGTAACTATACTGAAAGCAAGCAGATCCTCTGTTTGGTTTTACGGAAATGCGTCCGCGGGTTCCGAGGTCTGTGCTCGCCTGCCGAGAGAAAATCGATGATAACAGTCATAGAAAAGCCCTTAGCATAACATAAAAAATCCTTACTCAGGATAGTCACAGAAAGCACACCATCAGAAATGACGACAAGAATGATTGGTTACTCGACTTTCTTAGACTCGTTAGTACAATAGTACTGCAACTTCTGCAGTGGAAAATAAACAAACGATTAGGCCAAAGCAGTGTTTTGTAACGTTAAAAAATAGACTAGCGTCAATGTAAAATGGTGTCTGGAAAAAATCTAAGAAAGAAACAATTTTTCTGAAAAGGTCTGTAGAAGTAACGAGTGTTCTGGACGTGACTAATCAAGCGAGCGCAGCGAGCGTTTTTACTTTCTGACGGTGGTTTTCTGCCACGGCCCGAACCAGCGAGAGGGTCC
>JAQGAU010003097.1:0-13905 GCA_034698045.1 Paramacrobiotus richtersi
GCGCAGACTGCGGCAAAATAGCCAACCAGCTATTGTGACCTCTATTACACGCACTGCGGCAAAATAGCCTTAGCCTTTTTTTATTACAGAACATATTCGGCTATCTATGTTCCTTCCGGCTCACCGTTTTCCGGAGATGTCTGTCTTCGCTGTTTCTTTGTTACGCTCACCAAGATCCGCAATGGTCGTATCCGATCAATCGGTATATCCTTCTGATGCGCCGAAGTTTTGCCGGTTGATTTTCCGTTTCCGGTCTTCCTGCACGTTTTTTTCAGCTGACGTTTTGGTCATCTGGCGAGTAATCGCTTTGTCGGTCCTTTTCTCCGGTTATTGAGTTTCCTTGGGTGTGCTCGACTTCTGTTATCACGGCCTATTTTGTGGTGCGAACAGCGGTATCGGACGATTTGCGCCAAACTGTGGTAGCAAATTTGTCAAACTTGTCGGGACTTTTGCAGTTTCTGCCGCTTTTTTCTCGTCATTATAATTATGTGTAACGCAACGGTTTAGCCGGCAAAATTGCTTACTGCGAAAACAGGTCCAACGTCAGTTATTACGAACAATCTAAATAACTGACAAGGTGAATACGCACATACGCAGCTTATAAACAAGTACCCGCAAGGTACCACTGTCTCACATTGCAGTTTTCCTATGTTATAGGGTTTCCTTAAACGCGCACGTAAAGAAATTTATCGACAGTGGAGAAAAACAAATATGATTTACTGCAAAGCAAAATGCAGTTATCCCCTGCATAAGTATATGGCGCAGGTATACGAGTACACATACGAGTATGCGTACTTTTGTTTGCCATATCAAAAAAATGTGATAATGCTACACAATGTTGACTTTTCCGTTGTTCCTTAATGATAATCGTGCTTATATTGTTCAAGTAACAAGTGTGAAGTAAACAAAGGAGCCGATAAAGTTGTTCTTACATCATCAAGCGTTTTGCAAGTTTGCAACCATGATTCCAGTATTCTTATTTGCATCGATTGTGCGGCCTGACATTCCATGCAGCCAGCATGTTGAGCAATGAAAATTTTACAAGCAGGTCATGGATACAAGAATATTCATGACGTAAAGGAGAGCATTCGCATTTTTTATATTTATACTACAGACTATAATTTTCAGGAAATTAATAAATAACTGCAGCTTAGATGATATATAGTGCTGTCGTAAACAATCCTAAATTGGTCAGCAAACTAAAACGTTTACCACCCACTCCTAACCCTTCACTGTTTATACGGGTATAATGTTTATCTGTATAACGCATACGTAGAACGTGTTAGCAACTTAGCGGCCGTATATTATGTCTTTGTTATCGAAGCAATAAGAGTCATACAGTTTTGTGTAACCCAAATACGAAATCGTTAGCTGTGTCAAGTGTCAAAATTAAGCAAATAAAAATCAAAGTCCGCAGTATACGCCACAAGTGACAAGCACACTGGTACTTTTGTGAGCGGCAAATCATACGCTTCCGCATGTGTGTCCCAGACTCCGTTTTGAAACGTGTATTACAAACTGTAGTGCAAGAAAATGATAACGACCCCATAATATAATCCAGTGACAGATCGGTTGATCCACCCAGAACCACTCGATCCGCTCGGTACCGAGCTACTTTCCACTGGTTCATTCGGTCGTGTTCTGGGTGTGACGGAAGTGCTGCTTCTTGCGTCAACGGTGACCTTCGTAGTTCGCGCAGTGGTTGTCGTCTTTATCGTCGTAGTAGCGATGATCCGCTTTGTTGTAATTGTATTACCAGTTGTATTGATCCAACGGCGGAAGGGTAACCTGGTTTCCAGCAATTTCCCAATCGGACACGAACGCATTCTCCCCGCAAGAGAATGACAAACGCCTGGGTTTTTGTGCATTTGTTCCGTCACCCATTTCATGTGCCCATGTGATGAAATCTCTTGCTTCGCAACACGAGCATGTTTTCTTCTGTTCGTCTGGGCAAAAACCATTCGTCTCAAACTTGATGAGTGATTTAGTGCTGATGTTCAAAGTGTCTAGGATGGCGCGCGATGGAAAACTCATTGCATTTTCTTGGAGTTTCAGATCCGCCAGGGCAGCAAATGTGAAGATCTTGCTAATTGTTAAAATCGATAGTCCGGTCGTCCCCTGTTGTTGGGCTAAATAAAGATTCTACAAAATAAATCTTATTATAGTTACAAGTTTCCGAAAAGGCTTATTTAGAAAAGTTCCGTGATCATTCACCCGTAAAGAATGTGCAACTGGTGCAAAAGTAGCCCAATCCAGTGTCGAAATCTCATTTTGCTCCAGAGCGATCGTCGCGACTACCGGAAGAGCTGCGTCGGATAAACTGACCCGAGTCTCAAAGGCATTAATGTCGATTGCACTAATATCGTTCGCGGTAAGTCTTAGAACCCTTAACTTTCTAAATCCTTGTAGGAAGGTTGGTCCAATTGAACCAATCCGACATCCTCGTACTATAAGTATGACAAGTGTGCCCTTAATATTGATCAAGAACGCCTCGATGGGCAAACGTGTCCCGTTTGTTCCTTGAAAACTATACAGGCTCAGCTGGGTTAGCCTGGTTATATTCAAAGGTGGCGCATTATCGTGGATGGTGCTGATACGTTCTGGTCGGAAAGTTGTAGAATTGGTGTTTAATTGGCTGCCAAGTCGTATAGTTGCTATGCCTTGAGGCACCAAGCTGACGTCGAAGTTTCCAGGAATACTGTAGTTACCAGCATTACATGTTAGAAGTGTCCCAACGTCGCCCGCAGTGCAGTCCGGATGGGGAACCGCTGCAGAGTTTTCTGCTAAAGATGCACGCGTCTGTGTATGTATGCTAGTGAATTGCTTTGTAAACTGATGCAATCGCCGAATAACTTATATGTAGCTTCGAAAACTCAACTCTATGCGTAAACAATGAACGTCGTACGGGTATTATTGTTATATTCGTAAAAAGAATACCGCACTTGCACTCTTAAGTTCTGTAAAGTTAATAAGTACTTACAGTTGCACATTTGTGCAGAATCTAGCGGTTATATGCTAAGTAAGTTTGTTTGGCTAATTGTACTAGGTAGCGTAAAAGATCATGGATTTTTGAAATGATTAACATTACAATTATCACGGCCCTGTTTCTGTACGCCTCGTAGATTAACTTGTTCACAGCAGTAATAATAATTAGTTCACAGCAACACAGTAATCTGAACATGCGTTTCCACATTTCCCTCATAAACAACATAACGAATGTCTTGTCATGACAGCAGCACTGCATTGTACCAGGAACTTACTATATCTAAAAGGACTGTTCACTGGTTATGTGACGTCACACCGGTGTCCTTAAGTTTGCGTCTACATAAGCGCATACTGCACCCTTTCTGCTTCGCAATGACCATATCTCAACCTTAAACAAGCTTCCACAGGCATATCTTTATTTTTTAAACTTTTTCAACTTCCGATTATGCGATTCAACATCGAGCTGACGTCACAGGCTATTGCGCAATCACTAACCCGTCTTTATTCATATAGTAAGTCGTTGATTGTACATTACAAGGTTATTGTGTACCGCGCGCTTATCGACGGTTTGAAGAATAGCTGATAACGAAATGTCCACAAATCACAGTACAGTTTTATCGCATTACAGCATAATACTATCAGGAGAAGTTAATAACTCGTTTTCCGTATCAGTTCAGTTGCCTGGATGTTACAAAAGTGTCGAGCAGTATCAATCATTCTTCTTGCGTAAATGTCACTTAACCATACAATACCTGTTCGCCCATAGCTGGCTCGAAAGGCGCCCGTGTACGGTTGCATCCCATGTTTTGAAATCTGTCCATAGATAAGACTTCTTTGCCCGTGCATCCTAAAAGCGTTCGCGGTAGGAAAGCGATATCTATGTTACCGGATCCTTTATAAACTGTTTGCACTGGAAGGCCAAGAAAAAGTCCATACATTAGTTTTTTTCAGAATATCAAGGTCGTTCGTGATTGATTTTGCAGATGGATTTCGTAAGGTCATCTGTCATACTATACCTGTTTACGTGTATTTCTGTTCGGCTAGCTTTAATTTATAGCTTCTGGGTATATTTATTTACGTAGCAGACGTAAATTTTCCTGATACACTCGATGCAGTAGTGCTTTTCGCCACTTCCATTTGACCACTGCGTTATATGGTTCCGCACAGCTGAGGTACCGTTACATACCGTATACAAGTGTCTTAGTGTTCTAATCCGAAACTCGTACGGTTGTCGGTCTTTAATGACAATGATAGAATAGCGCATCTCAAATTTAAAGGAAGTTCAACACTCAAGAGGGTTATAGCGATTATTACGCAAAGTTTTTAACGTTAACGTCACTGCTTACCTCCGGCTATCTTCCTGACGGACAACGACGCCAAAATCCCAACAACGACAAGAGAAGCTGACGCTGAGAACATTCTCCTGGTCAGTATTAAAATGAGCAAGTGCACATTGAAAAGAAAATTGTAATTTGTCGATACTCGATTGTGGGCCAAAACAAATACTTCGAAGTACGGTGTGGAAGAAACGGAGTCTACATAATTATGTCTACTGCATGCAGATATGGTGCAGATAGGTTATGCAGTGCACGCATAGTTACAATACTCTGTTGCTCTATCAAAAATACGATAACCTTGATATACAGTGTTGATTGTTGAACTTTCCGCTGTTACTCAATGATGATTAAACTGTTCAAGACAAGCAGCTGATAAAAACATGCACATTCTTTCAGCATCGAATTGTCTTGCATTCAAGATTATTCACTTTTGCACTGCTTGTACCGTCTCAACTGCTGAACTACAATGACCAAGCATATAATTAGCTATACGGTACGTACGTACTATCTCTTTAACAGTTTCCAGACTTTCAGGTTGTGGGTTTCCGAAGTTCAGTTTGCTGCTAAAGCAACTCGGGGGCCACGTGCGTCCTGTACCTGTTGCTCGTTTCGACAAATCCTCTGGGTGACCTTTCTTTTTTCCCATACCTTCCGCCCCTTTTGCTGTCGATTGCTTGCAAAAATCACGTGTTTTCTTCAATGTCTTGATCGGCTGGTTAAACTATGAAAGTGGTGCCCGTTAGTATGCAAAATGACCATAGCACGCCAAACTGACGAGTCATGGTGAATAACCTTGTGAATTCTAGTACTATGTATTACACAGTGAACACTAGTACTATTATGTGCAAGAAGTTCCATAAAAAAAGTAAATTACTGTTAGATATAAGAAAAATCTTGGAAATTAGGTACTCTCCTTAATTAAGAAATGGACTGAGTTGTTCGGCTCTGAACTAACAACGTGCCCGTTTAAGGAAAAATAAAATAAACTGCAGCAAGATTGTAGTACTAGTCGTATGAATAGTTTGTCTTTGGAAGACAGTCTTTCTGACATCAAACTCTGTTTTCAGGCTAATTGTGTCAGCGAAGCCGATGCTTTTTTGGTGAGCATAAAGCGCCAGAAGCTGGACAAATGAAAGCTAATCCTAAAAATTTGCTAACAGATTTTGGCCAAAATCGTTCAATACCCCTTGTTCGCACCATAAAAAACCCGCCCAGATAACAGAGAAGTCGAGCATACCGAAGGAAACCGAAACACTGATGAAAAGGGCCGAAAATCGATTACTCGCCAAATGACCAAGAAATCAGCTGAAAAAACGCGGGAAAGGTCGTCATAACATCAGCTCATGAAATCGAAACCGATTTTTCGGAAGCGATTACTGGATCCTGTTGAGCGCAAGAAACCACGCAGACGAACATCTCCGGAAGATACTTCTACACACAACTACGTGTATTAACCACACATAACTCGGAAGAAATGGTGTAAGACGGAAATTACTTCTTCTGTTTCAGAAATTTCTCTTGTGGTACTGTGGTGGATAACTTACATTCCGGAATCCGAATATGTGAATAAGAAACCGCGTTTGGTTTTCGAGTATATCACTGAACACGCTTGCACATAGGCAATGTGCCATTGGCGATGTCCAGTGTAACTATTCACAATGTTACATTCGAAAAAGAGCCATACATTCGCAGAGCACCACTATCGAACCAGTATCAAAACGATTCATTATGTAGGAAAAAATCGTGACAAACATGAACATTCTTTGTGCTAAAAAGCCATAAATTTCTCACTCCATTAAACCAGAGCCAGGAAGTTAAACGCGCATGAATACCCAAGCTCCTCAAACTAGACTACTTTACTATCCCCTAAAATCGTCTCAAGATTCATATTTTTCCGAATGAACTTCATCTCCATGTCCTTCAAAGTACCGAGATTGCGCTGGCGAGCCATGACGAAGACTTGCACCGCATTATCCACCGTAATGTGGCTAGCCAGCGTCAGTTCGCACACCGCACGCAAGTCCAACATCTGATACTTATCGGCCATCGCTAACACCTTCTCCACCCCCGTTGATCTTCCCGGTCTCGCATCCATAGACATAATCCAACAAAATCTGCACACACTCTGCATCGACATCCTTCAATTCACAGCGGGAGGTCTGCTTCTCTCTTGAATCATGATTCAGCATGGCGGCGAAGACGGGAGAATGGGCCATCAGAAATGAACGATCAACAGGGAGTTGCTTCCGGTCATTCGAGATAAGCAAGAAATCGCCACCTGCCTCCTGCTGTTTCAGTAGACGTCCGAGAAATTCTTGATGGCGTTGGTGTATACTGGGAAAAACGGCGTCAGCCATGCGAGCAGTCTTCGGTTTCATGTAGACATAAACCTCCATGGCGATATTAAAGCATGCGTCTTTAAGGCATCCCGTTTTTGCTCCCTTGCCGAACAGATCCAGATGGGAAATCACCTTGTGGTATCCCCACTTTTTGTCCCCGGCGGAAAACGTGCGGACTTTTGAAAATGCCATCCGAGCAAAAACTGGCATGTCCATGAATTTTCCGGTGGTCAAGCTGAAATTTCGAAAAACGTTTTTCACTACACGTACACAGTTAAGCACACTCGTACCGTGGTTTAAACACGCAGGGAAATTCCTTTTCTGCCGTATAATTGGTGGATTTCATGTCCTCGTCGGTCAGCGAGAGATAAACGGAATCATAATCCTGTTTGCCAGTGTTTTCCGACGTTATGCTGTTGCACGGCTTGACACAAAGTCGCCAACGACCTTGATATCCGTTCTCCATACCCAGTTCGGCCATGGTGATCCCAGGACTGTATAAGAAGCCATCCTTGTTTTCCAGTCCTTCAAAATCATGGAGCGACCACTTCAACGTGAAATGGACAGCTTCCAGATTTGTCTCGTCCTCCACAACAATGGTAGAGGGCGAAAAGGAGCTCATTTCTTGAGCGGAAAATAAGACTTTAACAGCACGGGTGAGGGGTGAAAAGTTTTGCCAGAAACTGATCGCAGGCGAGAAAGGACTTCTTATGAACCTTCTCGCGATCGGTGATCGCATGCAACTGCAGCTCAAATTGTTGTCAATGGAGGACAAATTGTTGCGTTATCCAGTGGCCAGACAGCTCAGCGCACCGATGATTCAACAGTAGTTACAGTACGCAGCAACTGATAGCCCGCCCACAATGTTATAGTGCGTTATTTAAAACTGGCATTTACTGACGCCTTCTGGAAAAAAACACAGGTGCAGCTTTTCATCAGCTGCTGGCACAATCATGGACATGAAGCAAACGACCGTGAATGAGAAATCATTATTTTGCTGTTCTCTCGTCTAGCATACTTTCCATTAGTGCATGTATTTCATGTAGCTCATCTTACTGCTCCTCCAGAAATGAGTGCCTTTTCGCAGCCTGCCATTATCGTTATTGAAGATGAGACAAATCAGGAAGCCGTCCATTTCACTTTGAAGTGGTCTATTCAGCATTTTGACCGGATGAAAAACTTGGACGGCTCAATGTACAGCCCGGGGATTACAGTGGCGGAACTGGGAATGTCAGAGAGTTTCCAAGGACGCTGGCGAACTCGAGTCACACCGTGCTACGCCAGATTAATGGACAACGGCACAGTGGATAATTATGTTTCCGTTTATCTCTGCCTCACCGACGAGGACCTGGAATCCACTGTGTACACAAGAAACCTGACATTTTCCTGTGTATTCAAACAATGGTAAGGCAATGTGCTCCTAGTGTACTGCAGATGATGCTAGAATTCAACCATTTTCGAAATTGTAGCTTGGCCACGGGAAAAGCCATGGATGTGCCTGTTGTTTCCCGTATGTCGAATGTGCACACGTTTTCTTCGGACAGTGATCAGTGGGGATATAGTAAGTCGATGAGCCATCGAGATCTGTTCGGCTGGAGCGGACAAGCGGGTTGCCTAAAAGATTCATGCTTGGGTATAGCCCTGGATGTTACGATTTACCTGCAGCCAAAGACCATTCGCACATCGGAAACGGTTGCTCCCAGTTTGCTGGCACGCTATCAGGAGTTTCTCGGACGTCAACAACAGCAGAAAGGAGCTGGTGATTTCCTGCTCATCTCTAATGACAAGAAAGAATTCCATGTTGATCATTACTTGCTGACTGCCCATTCACCCGTCTTCGCCGCCATGCTCAACCATGATTCCAAAGAAAAGCAGACCTCCCGCTGTGAAATGGAGGATGTCGATGGAGAGTGTGTGGAGATTTTGCTGGAGTATGTGTGTGGATGCGAGACTGGGAAGATTCAGGGTAACAATGCTGAGAAGGTGTTGGTCATGGCCGATAAGTATCAACTGATGGATTTGCGTGGAGTGTGCGAACTGATGCTGGCTAAGGACATTTCGGTTGATAATGCGGTGAACGTGTTCGCCTTGGCACGCCAGCGTAATCTTGGCACTTTGAAGGACGCGGCTGTCAAGTTTATTCGAAAAAATATGGACGTGGAGGCAATTTTGGACGAATCCCTTGGCTCTCAGACGTCTCTGTGTAACGTGTTGTGGGAGTAAGAAGGGCCTTTGTGTTTATGTGCGTTGTACTTCCGGTTTTTGCTTGAAGGATGTCCAAAGTTAATGGCTGGCAAATTTTATGAGTTTTATCAAAAGAAATGTTTTGGTTTCTTTATATACGGCAAAACGTTATTGTCGGCGTTTTTTACCATTTGAACAGAAGGAAATTTTTTGATGAATTAAACAATCGCAAACTCTTGACAATGCATCTTTGCCATCAGCGATACATTTCCTGATTGTCAATAAAGAGCACGCACGATTACAGAATCGTAGAACAATACAATTTCGATCTTTGACCACTCCTTCCTGTGATGTTCGTTTCCGTCGTTCTTACTGGAAGCGAGATCAACAGTGGCCGTATCCGACGAGTCGGTGTCCATTTTCTAAGTCGAAGCAATAACGGGCGATTTTCCGTGTTTTCCCGAGATTTTTCAGCTGACTTTCTGGTTATTTGGCGAGTAACCGGTTTTCGGCCCTGTTCACCGGCAATTCGGTTTCCATGGGCGTGCTCAACTTCTCTGCCATCTGGTTTTTGCGGTGCGAAACCGGGTATCGGTCGATTTGCACCAAAATCTAGTGGCAAAATTGCAGTTTCCGTCGCTTGTTGCTCACCGAGAACGCAACGGCACCGCGCGCTGGCAAAATTAGCTTCTAACAATGTCCAACGTCGGAGAGTACCAACAGTTAACATAAATGGCAAGATATGTACATAACAGAACTATTACATTGTTTTCGCATGCATATACACTTACAAAGCGCTAATGTGCTTATGTGGCTTTGCGCAGTTCGAGCCATTAATTACACTACGTCAAGCTATACAAATTTCCAGTCTTACAAACAGAAGTCAAAAAATATTTCGTTTCCTTATGCGTGTTGTTGTGAATATGTACTAAACACAAAAACCACAAAGTTTTCGGTGTTGTACTGATGTGGCGGGTAACTGATGTAAGCGCTTTTAAGATGATTTCAAACATTTCCACGCGGTCACCGGTTTCGTCGGAAGGATGTTCTAAGATTATTGACAGCATTTTTTTACTATTCATCAAGTAGTTTTTTCCACATTTTTATAATTTTCGTATTGCACAACAGTGTTTCACAATGATTTACAAAATTTTTATTAACAAATGAAGAGCTGCGAAAATTGGTGATTCGATATAATACAGAAAATCATAATTTTATGGAAAATTTTTAAAAATATAACGATCGATAGTTTCATAAAACTGTCCACTAATGTTACCAGAAAAGTCGGAAAACTCAAGATATTCTATATGTACAAGGTCGAACCATTTCTAATCATGAATAAAATTAATACAATAATCCACAGGATAATTCACAGCACGGCAAAACGAAGGAAAATACGACGAAAAGAATCAGCAACACAAAATTCACAACGTACATCAACCACACAAAGATATCAAGAAAACCGGACATATAAAGTTAAATTACGAGAAAACCACAAATACGAAATAATTTCTTAAATGTTAGAAAAACCCGATTGTGTTCTTACCAAGCAAGGTCTGCAAGAATGGAACCACGAAGCGAATTGAGTGAGGGAATCACAATGACATGCAGAAGTCATACTGAATAGTGAATACTGAAAAACTATGAATAAACAATAGTACTAACACAACAGCATTCGACAAAAGCAGATTACGTATTAATTGACGTACGAGGACCTGTGCCATAACTTGCTAATAAAGCAGTTATCTGCCCGTACTTTGCTAACCGCCCCTTGGTGTGCGCTCGCATTCAGATTTGCAGTCTGGCTCATTGCACACAGGGTTAGCGCAATAAGGGCGCCTAACTTACACTGAGCAAGCTATGGCACAGGTCCTCGTATACAGGAAAGTTCAAAACTCCCCCAATACAGAGCAGAGTTAACAATCGAGTATCACACCCGAAAAATGACCACAAAACAAAACAAAATAAGATTAAATCGACGCCCAGCAAACGTAATAAGTACTCGTACGTGAACTTACATTTACATTTTATATGCTAGCCGTCTGGCGTTGGGTCACTGGGTGACTCAGCAATCCTGCTAGTACAGTACTCACTGAACGAGTCTGATGCACTGCTGCGGTTTTCGTCAGCTGCTCTGTTAACTGATCACTGCAGCGCTATCGTCTGCCAGCTAGGCTGTTCGACGTATTCAAAAAACGGTTAGCGCAGTTTCTGTCAGAAGTTTACATCCCTGCATCGGAGATCTATATTTTTGATTTTTGCTGTCCGCTTCAGAAATGAGTTCCTTTGCACCCCCTACCATTGTCGTTAAGGATGAGACCAATCTGGAAGCCGTCCGGTTCACGCTACACTGGTCGATCCATCATTTCGAAGGACTGAAAAACACGGACATGTACATGTACAGTCCTGAAATCACCATGGCCGAACTGGGAATGGACGAGAGCTTTCGAGGACGCTGGCGAATTGGTGTCAAACCGTGTCACAGCGTTACGGAAATCAATGTCGAAAAGCGTTATGTTTCCGTTTCTCTCGCGCTTACCACTGAGGACCTGAAGCCCACCAAATATACGGGAGAACGGACATTGTCCTGCACATTTCAAGAACGGTATATCAGTGTTTTTCGGTTTCCTTCTGAGAGAGTTACCAGTTTGAGTGTGATTTAATATACTGCTGTCAATAATTAACCACATAATAATATTATATAATATATGTATGCAGAAGCACTAAAGCAGAATTTGCAGATGTTTGATGATTGGAGCGCGTATCCGTACTGCTGTAGGGGGCCGTAACTACCTGTAGTATACGGTGGAGGGCGCCATGCGCTACAATAGAGTATAATAAGTCTAATAAAAATATTAATAATATTAATAAAAATATTATTGCGCAGACATGTAGCGCTGGTACTGCATGTATATGTATAGGCGTAAGTACAGCGCAGTACAGTAGTGTACTGTTCTGTACAGGCTGAATAGCCAACAACGAGAAAGGAAAAGTGCGCGCGCCAATGACGGAGCGTGCACAGAGTGCAGGCCAATACGGCGAGACCGCGAGACTCCACCCGGCCAATGCGCCAATCACGCAGCACACACCGACTCCGCCCGTTCCACCGCTCCAGCTAAATCGGCGGAGTGGGCGCGGCCTAATTTGACTGTGCACAGACTGCGTTGCTGGTTAACATTACTGCCAAACTGAATGCAGTTTTCCGTTAATTTGCAAAGTCCTCGGTTTATGAGGATTGTTTTTTTAAATATCTATTCAGTTTCCGCGATCTGGATTTCGTTTCCGACTGCAGCAAATGTGATCGTACCAGAGTGTGGTGTTGCGTATAATTTCCATCGTGACTCGTGCAGATGTTCCAGTCAGACTATTTTAAAGGTAAATTATTATTATTATTTATTAGAATGAATTGTCGTAATATTGTCACCATCGCTCAGATTTGTTAGAGCTGTAATGGAGTACACAATTTGAAATGCACTTCTGCTTTACAGAACCATAACTTACCTGAGGGACACGGGACTCGTCAGTTTCAGCAGCGAACGAACCCTCCCTGAATTCATCCACAAGAAGAAGGCCGAGAACGTCTGATCCAAACAGCCCGCAGAAAGGTAAATTTGAATGTTAAGGGCCTTATCAGGCACAGAGTCTAGCGGTGCCAGCCTTTCCACAATTTTCTTGAAAATGGTAAAGATGGTTTACCGAGTTCCTTTTGGTTTGCTGTTGGTTTAAGGGGGCCCCCTTGATGGTTAGGGGCTAACTTGGGGCAGTCAAGTTATACGGGTTTTATGTAGGTTGTGGTTTGTTTGATTACGTTTTTGTCAGCTCTAGAATTTACGATCGAACGTGGATTTATTTCCACTGTTATTTGCAGAAGATTCTCCAGCGTTCCCCTTACCTGTTGCAGATCGTGGGGGAAACCTTACCTCGGCCAACCTATTTCCCTTTTAGTTGCTATCGTTTCCACAGCATCGATCAAGCGGTTTTGTGCAGCATTCCATCGTCTCCGCGCATATCCACGCCGTTCCAAGGGAATCCCTGATATCAAAAGGCATTCTAGTAAGTTTTGCTGGAGTGATTTAGAATTTGTTTGTTGTTTCTCCTGGGGGGCCCCTCGATGGTTAGGGGCTGACTTAAGGCAGTCAATTTTAATGGTGTTTCGTTGTTCTTATTTTGTTTCGATCACATTTAAATAGTTTTAGTATTCTATACTCGAGCCGCAGGTTCATTTTTATTGTTATTTGCAGAAGTTTCTGCAGCATTCTCACTTGGCCATCCGGAATTTGTGGAACACCTTGATCCGACCAGCATATTTGCCAGTTTTGTCATCCACAACAAGCCCTCCATCCACAGCATCGATAACGCGGTCACTGTGCATCATTTCCAAGCATACTTTGGCTGTTCCTATAGAGTCCAGTGATACCAAAAGGTATTTCGGTAAGTCTACGGGAAATGTGTACTGGTACCAGTTTGCTGGGGTGTCCTGGGGGGCCCCCTCGGTTTTGGGGCGGGTTGGGGGAAGTTAAAATCAAGCAACATTTGCATGGTTTTTGCTATTTTTGATTCATTTTACTTTCAATTCACACTATATTCTTGAATATGGATGGTTTTTTCAGTTCTTGCAGTTCAGTACGCAGTGATAGTTCATCGTTACGTGTTTATTCACATGCATATTTCTCTGTGCATAGAAGCATCCAGGACCAAATTGTGAAGGTGCAGCAGAAGCATAGTGCCCAGCCATATGGAGTAGAATTTGTCCGTCTTCTGAGTACTACCATCCGCCTCTACTCGAGCATTTCACCACACACCACTCTCCTGTTTCCTCCCGGAATCCATCTCGCTCATCGCACAGCTCCTCGAACACGTTACGCAGTAGAATACTGGGCTGGTTCCCCTGTTGGCAGACAGTTGACTCTGCTTACACGTGTTTTCGAGGTTTAACTGTTTGCGTGAGCGTGATTTCCCGTCTGCGTGCCTTCCTCGTCCAGAATCGATTCCTTCTCGGGTAAGTTGTTGCACTGTTTATTATGTGTGTGCGCGTGTGCATGTATGCTTGTTGCATGAAC
>JAQGAU010003098.1:0-13905 GCA_034698045.1 Paramacrobiotus richtersi
CCGGTTAGCCATGATTCAAAAGAAAATTAGTCAGATTGTCAGGATAATGCGGCCAAGAACCCGATCGAACTGTCAGCGCGCAGAAGCAAGCGTTTCGCCGCTGCTGTGCTAACAGACAGCCGGGTAGCCAGGCAGGAAGATCTTTTCCTCATGGTAATGAATAAAATTACATACGATTGATGGGTTTTAAAAACGAAATAAAAACGTAATTGCGCAAGAGAGCGAAAAGGAGAAAAAATTCATTCAGTCGGCAGGCTGATAATTTAAATTTGAAACGAATTTAATTTAGTCGAGTCGACACGGCTGCTGTCAATGCTTATTTAGGACCTGGAAAGTTTTAACGTAAGGCATTGGAGAAACGCACAGTCGATATAATAAATCGAGCATGTGAAAATGCGCTGGCAGGCGGGATTTAGCCCGTTATATATAAGACCCATACGTGTTTGAGGTAGAGGCCCCGCCTTTGCACATATAAGTAGCAGCGAGGCTCGGCAAATCATCTGTTCTTTGTCATTTTCCAAAATGTGTGTACAACTGATGATTTATATGTATAGAGAGCTCTTTGCAACATGTCACGCACTCCCTGGACTCTCAAACCAAAATTTTTATATTTTTCAAGCCACAGCATGCTGTAAATCACGAACTTTTTCCTGACGCTGTACACTACGTCAGATCGGAAGGGCACGACTCTTCGCAACTCTTGTATTGCAAGTCGCTTTTCGGTAATAGGGCAACCCCCCTATTGGGTCGTACACGGCTGAACCATTCGACTGTTATTAATTAGTGAACCTGCAGCGCCCGCAGTGTTGCTTGCAGTATGCATTAGTTAGATATGGCTGGTTACGTACAGCTGTACTTTTTCGATACACATCTCTTGATCTGTATCCCACGTATATCGCGCACGTGCTTTATCGTACAACGTTGGTATTGATTTATTATTACCTTTAGACCGGCGTTTCCGGTTTTCCGCACGTATCCTTCCGTACTCTGCTTGTATTCCTGACAGGCAGTTTTTTTCAGTGTTGCTTTTATTTCGTAGTGTTGCTTTTATTTGCTTTTATTTTATTTCCCGGTGAACCATCGGAAGAAAAAAGTCAATTGGTTACTTTCTGAATGTTCTTTTTTTTCGCTCTGCTTCCGGTCAAATGATCGGTGTAGCAGCACAATAACGAGCATTGTGTTGTTGAGCGCTAATGCGTTTGACTTTTTTTAGCGCTAACTGAAAGGCTGGATTTCCCCTCAGTTTATGACAGCTTATTTAAATTCTTGCAGAAAATTTTGTGCATGGCCGAAGAGCAATTCAAGTGCGCGAAATTAACAAAACAACAAATGCCTAAACCAGCATCTGACAAAAAAGTCCAAACCACCAGCAGCATTTTTTGTAAAATCATACTTGTCGTATCGTTAGTACTTCTTCTGTTCCGAGTTACTTTAGTACTCTGATGATCCGCGAGTGCAGATATGTACTATTTAAGAACATGTACAGTTTTATGACCGTAACTATTTTGTTACCATCATTCAAAGTGCAAGTCAATGTACTAAGTGAGAACATAATTTGCACGACAAGACTCTGACAACGCGCCAGAGCACATCGCGGTATTTTTTTGCAAACGTTTGTACAACATGTTAACAATTGCATGCAAATTAACAAGCGTGTGCACTTGTCGTCGTCACTGCACCGTTGCCGAAAGGAGATAGTGCATATGGCATGAGATCTGATGATGATGACTGTTCACTTAGTAGAATATACAGATCCAGTACATGTACAGTAAAGCTACATGTACATAACCAGTAAAGCTCAGCCATTACGTAGTTAATAGCGTTTGTCATCCTGCGGTTAATTAAAGAATTGCAGTGCGCAGGGACAAGAGTGTATCTAATGAAAGTAGAAGTCTTTCTGTTTTGACAGTCAAACGAGGAACTCCAAGCTTATCAGCAGCTGGCTGGGAGAAAATGGTGTGCTTTCTCTTCTTCTATTTCTTCTCCCACAAAGCTACGACGAGCGTGGGAAACGTGACGGCCACCTAAATGAAATGTGCATTAGAGATAACCAAATGCTGTTCTCACAAAGTCGACTACAGAGCACGTTTTAAGCTTTGTATGTAGTTATGTTTCCGGAGAATAAAAAGCATACCGTACTTTGAGCGCTAACTACTCCGCCCAATACGGTACGTCATCGGTCATTACAGGTCAACGTATGTCGCGGTAACGTAGCTCACCGTTCCAACGAAACCTTTATTGATTTCAGCAAATCCCCCAATTGTCAGTACAGGTGATTTTCTCTTGGTTGCCATTTTGAAATGCTTCTTGTACTTAGATATGTCCGGAACATCCAGAATGTCTTCTTCATTATCAATTAAAAATTCCGGAAGTTCCGTAGCCTACAAAGCGAGCAAAAAGACCGATCGTTTGAAGTTCAGTAAACGGTGCACTCTAGAAAAGTAGAGTCTAATTTAAAGACTTTTGTTGGTAACAGTTGCTGTTTTGCTGCGCTCCACTGGTAACAAGCGCCTTCTGGGTTTACTCTAAGTAAACCCATTAAGCTGAATTTTTAGTGACAGCAGTGAGTGATCATGCGATATTAATATATTGATCAGCGAAAAAGATAACAAGCAATCCTGTACAAGCCGGAATTGTTCCTGTACTGGTGTTAGCTTACCCTGCCTGCGAACGCTACCGCAGTTCCCACTTGCGCACCGCCAAGCAGGAAGGTGGGAACAGCCAACGACCACTCACTGAACAAATTATAATTGCCATCCCTAAGGTCCCATGCAATGTAAAGCGTAAATGTCATGTCATAAACAAGGACAAACAGTGTCCACCACGACAGTTCCTTGTTCAGTTTCGTGAATTGAGCGCGGATTAACTCGTAGTCGTAAAGGAGTCCAGCATATCGCCGATTGGATAAGTCGTGCCGCAGTTCTGCAGGAGTACACTTGGTGATTGTTTGCTGAAGTTTGCCGAGAGTATGATAAAGGCATATCGTTTCCATAGCGAGCAGGCCTCGTTGGGCGAGTAGCGCTATGTCCGGAAGAACCAGAAGGACGTGAATGCCAGAGTATATGGTGCGAAACACTTCCCTTCCAGCGGCACTGCTGACGTTGGACAAGTTGACGGTGTCGTTTGCCCATTCTTCGTAGTCTTTAAGCGAGTACGTAGATGTAGTGGTAAAGGTCACGATTACAATTAAAATCATGCAACCAATACCGTTGACAAAAACTGTATTCCGCGTTGACCAGTGTCTGATGCACAGCATCGTGATGTCTCGTTGAATATCCTTGTGACTCTTAAAAGCCCATTGTGCTAGGATAAATATTAATGGATACAGAACTTGCTGCGCGACTGCACAGAGAAACTGTAAAAGCGCGAAAGACGTTTTCTCCGGAAAACTCAGCATTCGAAGGTTAACTACACTGTTCGCCAACAATGCACACGACAGAATTGCGGGATAAACATATATTATCAAGGCTTTGTAGATCTTATGCTGTTTCCTCAAGCAGTTCGTTCCTGGGCATCCCACTATTCGAAGTAAAGTGCGAATGACGGATACTGACGCCGCCATTTCTCTGTCCTTCTTCGCTGATCACCAGCTAAGGAACTACACGTGCCGGAACGTTCACAAAAAGGCGATCAAAAGTATGTCACAATGATATATCTCGGGTCTTTGTCAGTGGCACTTTCCGCGTATCGTCTGATTTTGCGATCCAAACCGATGCGGAACCGCAGGATGTGTTGCAAAAAATCTTAATCGCTCCGGTGATTCCTGTCACAGGTAACAAACACTGATGTCTGTTCGTGAAAAAGTCCACAGGCAGCAGCGATGGCTAATGTCGCTTGCCGCGAATGAGAAAGCCGGCACGAAGGATAAACCGTTCGGTTACTGAACTTCACTGCTTGCCATTTGTACCGGAAGCGAAATGCTTCGCTGAGCGCACGACTCGAGAGAAACGCCAGATCGATAGGTCGACTGAAGGCTGTTTATAACCACAGATCGGCACGCATGAATTAAGCATAAAATGGATGGTTTCAGAGCAAAAATTTAAACGCATTTCCATCTCAAATACTTGTGTATTTGCCTTAAGGTCATCCACTATCCGTGCGTGCCGAGATGAAGTGCCAGTCAGGATATGAAGTGATTATGTCGATCTGGCATTTGTAGAGTCATGCGCTCAGCAAACATTTCGTTTCCGGTACAAATGGTTAGCGGTAAAGGTGAGTAACCAAACACTGCCGCTTGTTTTTGCTGCTTGCCGGCTTTTTCATCTATGAATTCCCTGAAAGCGACACAAGTCATCGCGGCTGCGTGCGGAATTTTTCACTAACAGACAACTAAGGTTTGAGAAAACTTGCATGAAAAAAAGTGAACAAACGGACTGCGCTACCGCGGTTCGCAGGAACAGCTGTTAACGCCGCTCGATTTACATTACCCTTTAACATGGAAGATTTCCGCTTCGCTTCGGTCGATTAATATCCCATGAGTTTATTTGGTCAGTCACTGTTACCAGTTAGCTTGAGAGCTATTGTAAATGCCAGAACCAAGACTTGTGTTAAATTAACTCAGAAGTCGCGTGTTGCCAGTGGAGATTAGCAACCTAGTAACTGCACACAACAACAATTAAAAGTACAATCAATAAAATTTCAAAAAGGCACCGTTCAATTATACACGGAGGATCAGAGCCTAGATCGCTTTGCTTTATGGACTACCGAACTGACCGAATTTGTAGGCTCGGCCAGCTTTACCTTTGCCGTTTTGACTTTGCCTTTGCCGTTTACCTTGTAAACTTTGACTTAGACTTCACCTTTGACGTACATAAGTACCCATTTTGCCGTGCTACTTTTCCGTGCCATATGCAATTTAAATTTGCCGTAGCCTTTGCCAGAATGTTTAATACAGGCAGAGTAGGCAGCACGAGGTCTCAGGAAGACGTATTCTTTGGTCAGACAACAACACCATTGCGCGCTGCTGCATGTGTACCAGGTAAATGACGTGAGCGCAGGCCATTGTGGGTCTGGGAGAGCGCACGATGCAAAATGGCTACTGTAAAGTCTCGACGATGTCCCTTAACGATGTCAAGAGTAACAGATGACCTTATCAGCGCGAATTGTTTGCGTATCAACGTGCTTGCGCAAATAGCGCACACACTCAAGCTTTGGCGTTAGCGCCCTGACTACGTCTGGCTACGCATTCATGCAATCGGACTCCCGAGCGTATTCATTTCGGATTTCCAAACCATGCTTCAATTTTTTTCTCAGTTTGCGTTATTTACGCAAATACGTCGATGAAGGGATACGCAAATCATTCGCGCCGATGCGCACAGCTGCGTCCGTTGTCCATTATTTTTTGACATTGACTGGACGTCGTCAGGACTCAGGACTTCACAGTACACTCGAACGGATAACGGCCTGTGGCAGTTCTTTCACCTGGTACCATAGTACCAATGCAGCCCGCAATGGGATTGTTATTTGTTGTGTACTGTGGAACCTTCCTACCTTCCTACCCGGAACAGAATCCGCACGACATTTCGCGTTCTGAGTTCGGAGGTGTTCCGGAATACAAAGCCTTTTCCCACTGAGAGCTTAATTTTAAGCACCCTCCCAAAGCTTCGTTTAGTTTGTTAGCGCCAAAATACGGGTAAGTTTCCGGGCTTAATGTTGGCACTGCGAGCCGCCCGAGAACGCTGCGCGTTATCCATAACCGATAACTTCAGTTTCTCAGCCGCTGCACTTCATTCCGGAAAAAAACGGTCGACCTGTCCTTTGCGCGCGTATCCCTTTTGCGGCCTCTCCGCTTTCCAGTGTTTGGTTTTGCATCAAACGATAAAACAGCTGTTTTTGGTAGCAGTTGAAAATGTATCCATACAGAACGCCAGGCAGATCCTTTTCCAATTTTCGGCAGTTTTTCTATGGGCATCATCCTGCAGCAGAAAATACAATCAGCTATTCTGCACTCGAAAAATCTGAGGGCAGTCACAATCTAAACAATTGTAAACGCTTTAGCTGCACCCCGGTTGCGATTTTTTGCCGTTCGGTCTTTCTCAGGATCCGTCTGTTCCGGGTAATGGAGGAGCAGTTTACTGTACCGGGAAAATGCACAGTGAGCGCTCTGTTGGAAGTTCATGGTCGGGACTCTTAGACCTGAACTCCGTTTTTCGTCGTAAAATAACTGATAATTATATAACGAGTGTTAACTAATGCCAAAGCCTATACATCCGGGAAGTAATTCATGTCACCAGTTTACGTGATGGATCATTCTACTCTGAAAGCTGACAAACAAGAGAAGGCATCAGTCATTAATTGTTTGACTCATACCATGTGGATCTGCCAAACAATGGTGGAAATATGCATGTGACAAGTGGCAATTACGCCTGATCGTGAATGGTTGCCGTCGTAACGTACACCGACAATCCAAAAGAGATAATTGACTTGCTAACGACAAGACATACATACTACAGTAGGCAGGCATGTCACATACAACAAATCGTGTGCTCTTAGAATGACTGTTGCGATGTTGCATCACAGCACTGAACTCATGCCGGAGCGCCAGCTTTGCCTTTGCCGTTTACCACTTTGCCGTCACCTTTACCTTTGCCGTATCACTTTGACGTTTATACGGTTTGCCTTTGCCGTAATGTGGCAGGTTTGCCGTTGACACTTTAACTTTACACAAGATTTTTAATTTTACGGTATGTCACTAATTCACCATTATCGAGATTCGAGTCTACCATAGTAATGTGCACGCATGCTAATGTACAGTCGAAACCGCTGTCCCATGTTTACTATAGACGATGGAACTGGAAGCACGGTATGCAAATTTCGTGCGGATTTCCGTACGGCTTACCGGAACCTGCCCTTTCAAGCAAAATTTCCGACGGAGATGAACACACCAGGTTGCATCGCACAGCTCCGCTTCGTCTGTATCCCTTTGCAGAGCAAAACATTACAGAAAAAATACAGCAGCGACTAATGACAAACCCATGACTCGCTAGTTAAGAACTAACAAGGGGCTTTTACGCCTTCAAAATCGCTGTTTAAACTTTACGATGGATAAGTACCTCGATACAACGACGTTCATCATTTACCTGGGACCTGGCGCGCTCCAGGTTGCCCGCGGTCCACAAACGAATGGCATGCTATGGAAGTGTGTCGGCAATGCAACCGCCGTTGTACGATAAAGCAGCAGTGCTTTGCAGTCTGGTCTGTCTATCGGAGGACAAGGGTGCATACTGGGCCATGCTTTATTCTCTCCATAAATCATAACATGTTCTCCAGGCTTTTTGGTCCTTGTTTTAAACTAGAATTATCGCTTTACTGAAAACCACATCGAAAATCAGTTCACTAACACTGTAGCCTAACTTGAATTCAGTTTAAAGTTGACAACAAAACTGAGACTGTCGTTGCGAGTACTAATAGGGGCGATCTGTGGTTCCGCTTCCAACTGACCACTCGAGATTTTCCTTTACCGTCGAAGCGAGTTCAGTAATTGTTGCTAGCGTTGACTTCCGATACGTCTACGTTCAGTACAGGATCAAGCAGCTTTCAGGAGAGTGACAATTCTGACTAACGGGCGAAACGAAGTGATGAAGAAGCCTGCAGGCGCATGATTTGCGAGGGGATAACGCACGACGAAATCACTAGTTCCACTAATACTTCAACTGCGGAGCTCGAGCATTGCTGCATTAATGCTTACTATGAGTTACGCCATTAACGTATTAACAGCGTCTGCAAAGGAAAAATGTCCGGTTAAGCAGGTAGCATGACCACTTCCGCTTTATTTGGTTTTCATGGCTACCTATATCACCTACGGCTACGAGTGAAGTACCAGCTGAACCAGGAGTGCAAGCAACGAGTCTGCACGAAACCGCTGCGAGATTTCTTTATTTTAGACACGTACTAGGATTGAACAATGAATGGCATCAGCAACATCTGTGCTTCCAACTGAAAAAGCCTTTTAGACACAGCTACAACTGTTTCGCAGTGATATCATGAGAAAACTGAATACGGTATCAACCCCAGTCAGCTTTGGCATGATATCGTTGCTGCACAGTTTTGCAGTTGATGAAGTAACGACAGCGGACAAAGCGACAGCGACTGTTACTGCGACAGCGCTGATGGTGTCTACATCAAAGAACCCCACTACCAACTCGAGAGCATCTAGGTAAATCTGCTCTGCCCAAGTTGTCCGAATTAGAACTAGGTGCTATCGATTCAGTGGTGGATCTTTGGGTGGCCCAACGATCCTGTGGTCCAAACTCCCTCCCAAACGACCAAACAGTTGAAAAGAACCGGTCGCTGTGTGAATTGTGGCAGTTGGACTGTCACAAAGGGCGCCATGCGCAATGGTTGGAAGTTACGCGTTAAGTTCTGTGGAGATGTGAACGTGAAGTACAAGTACAGAGTTAATTTCTGGACATCACCTGCGGATTTATTAGTACTGCAACGACTGCCTGACTCTATAACGAAAGACATAGTAAAGAGTGCAAATTCTTTTGTAGATGCTTGCAACATAACGCAGCACGATGCCTGCAACACCTTGACTAAGAATTCGGGAGAATGGAAGCTTTATCTGACTGTTAAGTCTCGGTAAATGCGTATGAGTACTTAACAAGCAGGGTCATTTCTGTTATTAATTTCACAGTACCTGCAGCAGCACTTCTGCCGAAGACAGCAGAGAATGGGCGTCTGGGCTGTACCGCAGATAGCAAGCCTGGCCGGTGCCTCAGCCAGTCAGTCAATGAAACTGTCGTTTATTTCCTCGTTCAAAACGTAAATGTCGAATAATAAACAAATATTTTTAAATATTAAACATGCTTGAATATTAAATGTTCTTAAATATTTATATCTTCTAAATACTAAATATTTTTAAATATCAGATATTTTTAAATCTGAAATACTTTTATATTTTAAATATTTTTAAATACTGAGTAACCAGAAATTAAAGTAACGTCAATAACCCGGAAATTTACAGTAAAGTAGTCACGTCTGTGCTTGCAGTGATACTATAGCATTATGCGATTTACAGTATCTTTCGCTGAGTATATCTATCGTCATTTTAGAAAGGCGGTTTTGCTTAGCACGACATCGCTTCTTGTAAATAAATTAATTGTCCGTGAACTTTTTTGATATCATGATTCATATAAGCATGTTAGTGGGCTCATTCGGTGATGTTTAATGAAACAGGCCTACTTACGCAGGAGTAACGAAAGGTCAACAGAAAAACATCACCAAAAGCACTGTGTCACTGTCTAGCCGCAGCTCCTGCTTTTTCGCTGCGGTCTGCTTAGTGCAGCCTTCGGCGTGCGCACTTATCTAATATTACCGGATCGTGTTGAGCTGTCGCGGTTCGGGTGTTTTTGTTGTTCCGGGAGTGCTCCCGACCTCATGATCAGTTCCATGATAAATCCTACTTGTAACCGAATCTCGCACTTCATTCAGTCATTCGGGGTAATAAGGATGAATGACAGGCAGAAAGATGATCTTCGTGTAAAGAAAAAACTGTGACAAATGTAGCACTTGCCATGTGAGAGTTGCAATGCAGCACCCATTTGTTATGTTCGTTGTGTCACGAAAGACAGCTGGGAGCTTTATTCCTTGCACAGTATTATGGAGTATTTTGTCATATTCATGCCAAGACTTATGTTTCGTGAACTCACCATGACTGAGTAAAGATAAATAGCACGCACCCTGTAACCCGACTGTCACTGTCATACGGTCACTAAGGATAACTTACATGTATTTGTGTGCTGACTGCTGCACATGACATCGTCTTGTTCGACCACTGTCCGAAGTCATAAAACACGTAACAACTTCCGACCAATAATTGCAATCCTAGGCGAAACCAGAAAACCTATTGGATAAGCATTCCAAGCCAGTTCGGAGCTTCATGTATATATGCAGCATAAGCACTCTACATCACCTGCAACTGGAGATACCGGTGACACGAATGATTTAGCATTGAATCCGGCATTCTGGAAGAACAGTCCGTAGTACGTACGTACTGCACAGAATGACTGAGTATATCGACGATACTGACCGCATCTTTCCCAGATCTCATTGCACAAGATTAATATGGCATTATTGAATCGGAATGCAATGACATGTTAGCACAGATAATATTTCATTGTTGTTGCAGACTTTGCCTAGTACATGCATACCACATTGCCAATGTCTCTCACAAAGGCAACCAACACAAAAAGTGGATGTCACTGCCTTTAATTGCTGGTGAGTGGTGACAGCTTGACGCGGCTGCCACATTGAGCAGCAATTCATTGCATCAAAATTTACCGATTTCGAACGTAAACCTGATAACAGTGCTATTGCGCTGCTTAATACTAGTACCCTACGTGTCACAGCTCAGGGAGACCCCATTTATTAATATGAATAACCGGATAGCAGACTAGAAAGTTGTTTGTTGTCTTGATTAGAGGATGGTCCGAGATCTCTACCGTGGAGTTACAGCTAGCCCGTTGGAGCAGCCGGCCGACTCCCGAAGGATATGACCTTTTAAACGCCTGACTGGACATTCGCGTGCGTTATTTCCAGTGCCATACATTTCCATTTGCGTCGGCACCGGTGGACATTCGCTGGCGATTAGCGAACAAGAACAACAAAATGTCTGCCTCAGTATCCGCCCTTCGCACTTTATTACGAATATTAGGATGCCCAGGGTCCGAATGTCTGGGCAACCATGGAAAACAGGGCAAGGTTATCATGTATGGTTATCCCGGAATTTTAACGTGTGCTTTGCTGGTAAACAGTGTAATTAAACTTAGAATGATTACTGCCCCGGAGAATACGTCGGTTGCGCTTTTACAGCTTCTCTGCATAATCGCGCAGAAGGTGCTTTTTCCCTTAATTTTTCTCATATCACAGTGGGGTTTTAATCGTCACGAAAATATTCAACGCAGTATCACGGAGTTGTGCAGCCGACACTGGTCAAAGCAGGACGCAGCTCGAGTAAATGCCATCGGTTGTATCATACTAACTGTGATATTAACCTTCACTTCTACATCCTTGTACTCCCTTAAAGACTACAAAGAGTGGGTGAACGATACCGTCGAACACTCAAACATCAGCAGTACCGCTGGACGAGACGTATTTTTCACCCTATATTCCGTAATACATTTCTTGTTGGTCGTTCCCGACATTGCGGTACTCGCGCAGCGAGGCTTACTAGCCCTGCAATTAATATGTTTTTACCAAACCTTAGATAAACTGCAGCAAAAAATCCTTAAATCTCCTTTTGATACAGTGCTGCATGACCTATTCAGTCAGCGGTACACTGGGCTTTATGCCGACTATGAGTTAATCCGCAATCAAATTAGGAGAATTAACAAGGAACTCTCTTGGTGGATATTGTTCCTCTTCATTTATGACATGACATCTATGCTGTATATTGTATGGGACCTTAGAGACGGAGATTATGATTTGTTCAACGAGTGGTCATATGCCGTTCCAACATTCCTGCTTGGCGCTGGGCAAATGGGAACTGCGGTAGCGTTAGCAAACAAGGTAGGTAAAGACCAGTACAGGAACAGCTTCCGGTTTGCTTAAGCTTGTGTGTTATGCTTTTCGCTGAATACATTAACACTACATGACTTTATTTAGTCACCATGCAGTTTGCTTAAAAGCTTTTGTAAATTCCAAGCCAGAATTAGGGTTAAATGAACTCAGGAATCGCGTTTTCCCAGTGGAGATTATTAATAGAGTCTTACACATCACTACTTTCGTAAAGGGCATCGTTTCATGAGGTACAGAACCGTGATCGCTTTGTTTTATGCATAGGCTACCGAACTGCTGGAGTATTTACTTGACAATGAAGAGAGTATTATGGAAACTCCGAACGCATCAGAATATCTGCAGCACTTTCGAAGGGCAACTCGCCGAAAGCCCCCTGTTCTGACAATTGGTGGATTCGCTGACATTAACAACGGTTTTATCGGATGGGTGAGCTAAGTTGCCCCGTGAACTTCGTGCATTTCCAGCTTACAATAGTATGATGTGCCTACCACAGTGAGCGTAGTAATCAAATATTCCGGAGAATATCTCCGGACACACGATTATATTGTTTAAAATGTGTCGACTTCGATAGAAAACGCATCCGGGATTTCGCAAACTTTAACGTAAATTTTTTCAGGTTGCCGTCACCTTTCCTACGCTCGTGGTAGCCCTTTGGGAGAAGAAGTAGAAGAGCAAAGCACACGGTTTTCTCCCAGCCAGCTGCTGATAAGAACGGCTTCTCTTTGACTGTCAAAGGAGAAAAATTTTTACGGTCATTAGATATGTTCATACGAATAGATTAGGTGGCAGCAGAATCTCGTGTCTTTGCGCCCGTTAACGGTTTATTCAGTCCATCGCTGGACGATAATTGTAATTAAGAAATAACTGAGTTTACTGGCTATGGATATAATGTGCAGATAAAATTGCCATTTGATCAGATCGTACCATATCCAGTTTCGGCTGACAGCTACGGTACTACGCCGATGAGAACACCGTGCACATGTAACAGGTGAACACGTGTCAGTAAATGTATGACATAGAGAAAGATCATTTTATGCGCCATAGTACGTACTACGGACTGTTCTTCCACAATGGCGGATCCGTTGCTAAATTGTCTGCATTCTCCAGATGCATTTTATTTGGACGGAGGGCTTATGCTGCATATATACATGAAACTCTGAACTGGCCTGGAATGCGTCTCCAGTAAATTTTCTAATTTCGCCTAGGACTGCAATTATTGGTTGAAGTGATTACCTGTTTTATGACTTCGGACAGTAATCGAACAAGACAATGTCATGTACAGCAGTCAGCAACCAAATACGTGTAAGTTATCCTTAAAGACAGTATGACAGGGTGCGTGTTACTTGTCTGTACTCAGCAATGGTGAGTTCACGAAACATAAGTCTTGGCATGACTATGGCAAAATAATCCATAATACTGTGCAAGAAATAAAAGTGGCAGGTGTCTTTCGTGACATATAACGAACAGAACAAGTTGGTGCTACAAAGTAGCTCGCATATGGCTGTCACGAGTTTTTTCCTTACACGAAGATCATCTTTCTGCCAGTCGTTTACCATTAATTCCCTAACGAAGGAATGAGTTGCGAGATTGGGTTACAAGTAGCATTTATCATAGAACTGATCATGAGGTCGGGAACACTCCCGGGACAACAAAAACACCCGAACCGCGACAGCCCAACACGCTCCGGTAATTCTACATAGACTACTAGATAAATGCGCTCGCCAAAGGCTGCACTAAGCAACAACAACAAATTTTATTCCTCCGGCCAGACTGCAGCGAAAAAGCAGAAAGGATCGGCGATACAGTGACATTGGTTTTAGTGATGTTTTCTGTTAACCTTTCGGCACTCGTGTTTAAGTTTACCTATATCATCAAATACCACTGATATGAGCCCACGAAAATCCATGAATCATGATATCAAAAAAGTACATGAAGAATTAATTTTGTCACAAGCAACCATGGCGTGATCTCCCTAGTGAAACATGCTGAAAATCGTAGAATGCCATAGTTTCACTGCAAGAACAGACGTGACCACTTCAAATGGCGAATTTCCGGGTTATTGCCGTGACTTTAATCGAAGTGGCTACGCGCGAGAGCCCTCTAGCCCACATGCTGCCAGTCTGTACATACTGCAGTAATGCATGAAATACTGACAGTATCTGCGTAAGTGCGTGTTGTTCATGCATATGCATATCCAAGCGAGCGCAGCGAGCGTTTTTTTCCCTGCGACACACCGTTGGGTTTCTGCAACGAGAGAACCACGCCAGTTCTTCGAGGTTTCTACGTCATAGTACAGCACTTGAGTACTTCCAGGTCTTGGGTACGCTGTTTAACATACAGGCCAATGGGCAAAGTTGGGCTCCTTGCAACGAGAGAACCGCGCCAGTT
>JAQGAU010003099.1:0-13903 GCA_034698045.1 Paramacrobiotus richtersi
GAAACGCCAAGATGCAGCTTTGCGAACCATCACCGAATACAGGATACGGGTAACACCGCAACTGTACGGCCAACTGGAAATTGTTCCAGTTTTCCACCGATGGCGCCAGAAAGATGCAGTGTGGCTTTTTAAGATCTAGAACCGGGCTGATTTTCCTATTCCATCATACATGCACGACCTGATTCCATTTATGGACATCAACCAGCGCTACGACTTGAGGCGGAAGCAGCGAATCGACGCCAACGTTAAGCGAAGTATCGGAAAGACAACGTTAGCGGCTCGTGTGAAAGATCTGTTCACAGACATCGTGAAACGTAGCGAGAATCAGTTGAAGTGTGGCTATGTTAAGGATTTCTCTCTCTGTTGGGAACTAAAAACTTGGTTTGACGCTCTGTTCTTATTTTTGGCGCTTTTTTTCTGGACTGACCAGACTTTTGAGTGCCACGAGATGGCTTGTCTGCTCGAAGGAAATAAATAATAAAATAAATTAATAAATGGGCTGCTGGTAACTTTGAACAATATTTAACGATTTTCTGAATAGTATATTCTTTACGCTGTCATAGTATTATGGTCTTACAGCAATTTGAAAAGGGCCAATTTTATCGCGTTTTGGTTTGTTCTGTGTAGGTTATGAGGTGTATGAAACTGCTCACAGCATGCTGTAGACTGTTCGTAGAGCGTGGACAGGTCACAATGGTGCACTCGCACAGTTTCAGGATGTGGTCATTAACGTTCTGAACCGAGACAATGCATAATGTTTCGTATCCTTCTGCCTACTTACACTCGGACTTCAGTTTCGGAGCAGACCATTGTTCATGTACTAAACTGGCGCCGGAATGCGATAGCGCAGTTCAGCTGGCAGTGGCTAACGCACATGATTCTACAGCGCTTAGTGTTACTCTATTTTCACGCAAGCATTACTTCGTGTGCTATTTTTATAGCTGTTTATTATGTATCTAGTCTTTTGCCTGTTTGATTTCAAGCTACGCATGTGGCTGTTTATCGCGTTGGACGATGCTTTCTGAAGGTAAGCGCCTTTTGCTCTGGAAAACGCTTAACAATAACGGCGTTTGTGCGCGGAACAGTTTATAAATCTTTAATAATGTCGCCCCTTCAGGGTAGTTTCTTTGTATTGACTTATGTATCAGCGAAATCAAGGCTTTTGCTCGACTGAAAACGGTATATAAACCTACGTATCACTGTTTAATAACCTGGACATCGCTATGATACCAAGTGTCCCACAATCCGCTGGTGTATGCAACGTCCGGTGGCTGCGCAACAACCGGGGAACTTTTAAATAATTTCCTGGTGAAACAATTCTGCGATTCACTAAAACTTACTGAATTTTGATCATAAATGCACATATTATATGTACATGTGTGATTCTCTTTCGGAACCACTTTCTGCCCTAACATCTGCTTCTGCACTTCCCGAACGAATTTCAAAACTTCTGATATTCCTTTCGAAATTTCGGAAACATGTATTTGCGCTTCTGGGCTGCAGCGTCACAAATTGCATGACACACAATATGATGTACCGTAAGTGTTGAAACTTGAAAACGCTCAGACGGCGCTACTGTTAACTAATGGTGTCCACTCCGTTATCATGCGCGGCACGTAATTAATGGTTTCCTGGCAACTGCTTTTAAGCGAAGAGAATGCTCACAAGACAATAATTATAATGCATGGGATGCGGGTTACCATGATGGTTCACTAGACCATGTGCCACTACATTTGCGTATAAAAAAACATTTGTTTTTCGTAACTTCGTTATTTTGCCATTGCGTGTGATTTAAATATTGATTATTACTGGCCAACCCCGTTACCCCCCAACCCCCAAGGGGGAAAGAAAAAAATCAAAAGGGTAAAAAAAAAATAAAATTTAGTCGATCCCAATTCCAGTGAGTCCCTGTACCAGTTCCAGTGACAAGGACGGTTCGATTCCACCAGAATGCGTGCGCACAGACATTTCGGTCAAAAAATCCCTCATACACTGACGAAAATGCAACGAAGCGCCAGTGAAAGAATAAACGTGCTTAACTGTGGTGTGAATGGGGAAGCTACTTATCGCGGCTATTTTATCGGGATCTGGAACCATTCACGGGACGAATTTTTTGTGTTTGAAAATTCTGTGCGTTACACATTCACTTTGTTTGCCGGAGCGTTGCTGCCGGTGGACGTGTTCTACAAAGTAGCACATTTAAAACTGCCGACCATTTTGCGGAAAATAGATTAGTCATAAAAATTTTGGTGACTGTTTGTTGGGCAATCAGAGAGATCCACACTCCTTACAGAAGATTAATTTAATCAGTTCAAATCAAAAGCGGTGAGCTATCTGTTCCACGTCCAGGACGTGCCTGGAGTCAGTGGACTGATCACAGAAAGGGAATGCAGTCCGCAGGCTAGGCGGCTGCTGTTATAAGTAACTAACGTAAGTACCAGCAGAAATGCTCTGTTGGCCCCTTCATTTTTCCCAAAATGGATGAAGGGGAAACTCGGGCTATTTCTGTTTGGCGGAAAGTAATAAGGCGTATATGAATATTTAGTGCAGTGATTATGTATGTCATAAAGGTACTGAATTGCTTTTGCCTTTGTGCGTTGCTACCTAATTTTTATTGGAGCATTAACCGATGATAAACGACCTTTAATATCACAGTTATCCTGTGAACATTTATTCATATATCATCTTCACTGCTGGATTATAAAGTGAAACTTGAAAGCGTGCGCATACATTCGCAGCAGACTGACACTCCCTTAAGCACATAAGACACACTCGTGCTGATTCAAGTGATTGTAGGCTCCAGCAGTTCACGGTCCACACGTAGCTGCTCCCGAAGTGCGTGAACGCGGTGGCCTCCAAGCCCATACCAGCCGTGTTTGGGAATTATTGTAGCGTATTTTGGTTAGCTTCTAATGCGAATTCCGCACGTAAGCATTAAGGTTTTGGACGTCACTCTTAATGTTCTGAAGATATCCACTCATAGCGTTGATGGCATCTATGCGGTTTGGATTTCGATCCAATTCTTTCGCCAGCGCAACTTCCGCAGTTTCCAGTATAAATTCGGCATCGGCGATTTTTTCGCCAATTGTCCACGCGCTTGCTTCTGTTGTCTTCGGCAACCCTGTAGCATCTGCCCACGCTGTTTGGACGTTTTGCCGCTGGTATTGCTGTCCCGAACTAGTGCTCGGCCCCACGGTAACCATAAAAGGCTATACCAGCTGGTTTTCGCTAACGGCTACGTCGTGCGTTAAAGGCTCATTCTGTAGCGGAATGCAGTCAACGGTATCGGTTTTCCAAAGTCTCGCAGATAGCCTGTCGCACAGTGCAAATGCTGCACAAAGGTTATTGTCATGGGTATAGCTCCATGACAAGCTACCGTGAGAGCGAACCGAAAATGCCACCACTGTTAGTATTGTTGAGAAACCCGAACAAACATTTATATCGTGCAATAGCCAGGGCCAGAGGTTTGCACAAAAGGCAACAAGCGAAGCAACAAGCTGTGGGAACATTTGCGGCCGTTGCAGGAACGGGGGCGGCCGGTGCGGGGTCTGAAACAGCCGGTGCGAGGACTGAGTCGTACACCATAGCGACAATCTCCGGCAACGGGCTACGATGGCCGTCCATGGATGATGGAGGCAGGCACGGGCATCAAGTGCCGTAAGGGAAGGCACGAGCATAGATGCCAAATTAAAGAGATGAGGGCATCATGTGGCGCCAACGGAACAGGCATGCGGCCCGGGAGGACGAATGAGCCACCGTGGGCGCCTGTCCCCACGGGGGGATCGATCGTCCGGTTCGGGATTGGGAAGTACTGCAAAAAGGCCATCAGGATCCATTTCACATCAGGGTGTTCATTTCACGTGATCATTGCACAGCGGGACTTCGTTGGCAAATATACGTCAGTGCTGTGCATCTAACTTCCACGAGCGGAAGCCGACAAGGTGAGCTTATCTCTGGACGGGTCGTTAACATCGGATCTAACTCGTCATGTCCTATATTGCTTTTACAAGGTACTGTCATCCCTTACCAAATCGACCCAAAGCATTAACGGAACTTTATAATCCACTCCCTAGTCGAAAACATAACTGACTCGCTCGCTGTGCAATGTCACCCTCCACGTGCGCGATACCTTGACATAGACATTGCACGTTGCACCATACACGTTGCCTCATAAACGTTGCATCCTCAACGCGCGGGTCTACATCATGGAGCGATGGAGCCGGAAAACACCATCTTCTGCACAATCCCGATCCTCCTTACACCACTTCCATATGGACGCAGCTCATCACTTTTATTACTAGGAAAGTGCACTCGCTGATTGCGGGCACTGAATGACCGAAGCGAAGGAAGTTCGTACATAAGGCAACATGAGTTAAAGCAGTTTAAAACCAGTGTTGGGTAGCAAAACTCTTCTCACCGCGCTTACTTAAGACTAATTGTCCGACATTGCTGCTTTACTTACTATATTTTCATAAAGCCTACTATTTACTTCCTGTGCACCTTTGGGTATTGCTTACTATTTACTTTTCTTTCACTATTGCTTAATATTCTCGGCAAAGTTGCAGACCCAAAGAACACAAAAATGTTCGTTAATTGCGGCCGTGCAGCACAGCCGTTTTATACAACAGACTCCAAGTCCTAGTAAGTGGCCGGCCACGAAAAATACTCTTTTAAAATTTGACAAACAGCTTTCGTCAGGTGAGAAGCACTTGGGCTGACTTCCAAAAATAATACATTTAAAATAATACATTAGACAAAAAACAATCTTTAACAAAACAACAAATTTCAATAGAAATTAGATTCAATAAGCAAAATGGATAAATAAGTAATGAAAAATGTTAATAAGGAATAATAAGAAATAAATATTATATTTTATTAATTATTAAATAAAATAATGACCGACCGACCGACCGACAGACACAAGGACGGACAGACATCGAAACCCATTTGAGCTGAGTATAGAGGACCTTCGCTCCGCTTCGGTCGAATATACATATCAATATTTGATCATTCTAACATTGATCGTTTTCAATTATCATGTGAACGTTAATATCCGCAAACGTTCTGGTTTTCGTCAACTGATGCGCCCCAACTTTGCTTACACACTTGCATGCCAGGAGACGGCATGAAACTGCTTTGAGGGCTGTTTGGTACATACCAGTACACACCAGACGTAATGCTCCAGTTTGTTACATTGACATGTACCGCCGCTTGCCTGCACAACTATTTATATCTCGATGTATCATCGGCCAGCCGTTATAAGCGGACAACCGCCAGTGTAACGGCATTCATTGATTCAGTTAGTTAAGCTCTTATACTCATTAAAGTTAAAATCCAGTATCGCTTCGCCAGTTTGTATACTACGTCGTGTAATGACAAAGCACACTACACATTCTTGTTATCCACCGGAATAACAGCCGAGCCCGTTTGGATTGGTTCCACATGAAGATGTGGTACGTGCGGTGCAAAATCGGCTCCATGACATCGTTCGCAGACTTAGATCTGAAGTAATCTTACCAAAAATCTACGTTCTAAACCTTTCGTACAAGCCTTATTCTCGTGGTTGCGAGTATTTTTTGCTGTATTGCTAAATCTGAACTTCGCTGCATTTAGGAGGCTGAACGTCTGCCGTAAGGTAGTCGTGGGGGAGGGAGTGATCACAACGGAAAAACTGAAGAACCTGTCCGGAATAGACAACATAACTAGCTTGGTTCCGTTACGGCGAAAACTTTAACTGCAGAAGTTTCCTTGCCAGCTGTATAGAACGGGAAGATCACCGTTAATGACGGGGAAAAGCGTGTCAAACCCCGAGAAAGCGCTGGCCGTTCCTGTAAAATGCAAAGTTGGGCGATCGCTACAATCGGCTCGCAAGCTAAAAATATGCTGCAGTGTATTTATATTGACGTTGCTGATTCCCTGTGCACATTTCAAATGCGATGTAGCTTGCTAGCCACATGTTATTTAATTGTAAAAAGAGCAGTAAGCAGAAGTACTAATACTGAAGTCGAAAAGCAAGGAAGATACCCAAAATAGAGACTAGCACAAGCTTTCCCAGCGCTGTGTTGGCATCTTGTCAAGACGACAACGAGAACAAGCCTGCGCCGACAGAAACCAACGTTTTCCTGGATTATCTGGCATGCCAGCCATCGCCAGTAGCAAGCTAACAGTTGTGGTAAGTCAAACGTTCTGGTCTATCTCGGTCAGCACCCACCAGTCGTCCTCACAAGAACCACGAAGAAGCCAAACCGGCCATCATACAAGAGCCCGTCACCGACATATTGTGCGCATCCTCGCATAGTTTAGATTAACATCGTTAGTTCGTGACCCTAGAACAGATAAACGGCCGTTGCATTATCCTCTGAGTGTCGACAATAGGCACACATGCTTTTTTTCACCACCGCTGGCTACATGTAAACGGTATACACACAACGTCTCAAGGCCATGTCGGGCTGCAGACTTAGGCAGGTTTTGCAGCGGGCAGGTTGACCAGCGGCTTCTTCATTACTTGGCACGTCCACCGAGTTTAGTGAACTTTTTTCGTGTCTCGTTGCCGTCGAATCAGCAGTCCCGCGCTTCATGGCATTCTTCATATACGTAAAGTCAGTGTTTGTGATTTTTGGGGGTAGCTACGGCTATGAGAGGGCTGTGGGTGTGTTAAAGCTTGGGTTACATGAGCAGGGCTAACAAATTGGTTCTCACGCCGCTCCCGCTCTGTTTGATGACAAGATGACGAACAGTTATCTACAAAACTTTAACCACTCTAACACTTAGCTCTGTTCGTCCCAGCACCTGAGACACGCGGTCATCTAACCGATACATGTGGCGTAACAGATGTGTGACACTGTCTTCAGCACCATCGTCGTGTCGGCGTTAAATCATAACTGAAGCAAACTGCGCAAATCATTGCAGCATTTCCGTAATAGACTTAAGGTACTAACCTGGGCATTCGAACACTTCCAGTAGTTTGTCCATATGACACAATTGTTATTTCAGATATGCGTAGCAAAAAATAATTCTGCAATCGGATTAGGCGCTAACAAGCGGGTCACATTTCTGGAACGTACAGAAACAGTGCATCGAAACAGCGGATGTGTTGTAACCCGGTTGTATTGTCAGTGCAGGCTTGTCGAAGGTCTCAGATGGTCAATGGTCTCAAGCATTTGGACACGTTGTTTGCCACGTGACACGTCCAAACGCGTTAGGTCTGGGTAGGCTACAGCGAGTTCATGAAGGCCTGCCGTCCGTTCTTCCATAAAATCTGTAACTATACGCTGTCGGAGGGCCCTGGTAATTAGGATGACCGATAAAGCTAGTGCAATCAGTATCACAGCACAGTCTGTCCAGTCCTTTCAGCCGTATAGCCTGCAGGAAGCTCACCTGAACCATTTCAGTTGTACATTTTTTAATATATATTTCACTGCATTTTAATATATATATATATATATATATATATATATATGGATAGAGTGCATGTGCTGCTTGGGGCAACCCAGTGTGCTAGGAGTGGGAACAGCGGTTGTGCTGTCTGGCGCAAATATGATACTACTGATAGTACTGGCAGGACGCGTACGGCGATTGTTAGGAACTTATCTCGCTGCGTCGAGCACTGAATGAGATGCATCACCGTATGACTGATTGAAATAAGAAATCTGTCGCTTCACGCTTGTGACTAGCCTTTTCCGGTCACTCTCTACATTCCTGTCAATTGTTGTCCGGTGATGTATGTCCGGATGGCGGTCAACAGGAAAACGAATTCGATTAATGGTACAATTGAGTTTTGCAGGTTCAGCTTCGTTGATGAAATCAACCTGGTGTTTAGGATCCCTCAGTTTAAGCTGTGACTCATTTAAATCCATTAACTGAGCTAATCCGCCATGAAGTTCTGTAAATTTACATGTTATTTCAGAAGCTTCATTTCATGCGTTTCATACAAAGGTATTATCGTTCCTAATTGCCCAACCCGGCTTCTGTTTATTATATAGAAGTCCGTTGAAACTATATATCATGTCTTCGGGATAATCTTGCGTTAAAATCGTTTCTTCTAACGTGCAATGCGTGACGGAATTCACCGTCGTGGTCAGTCAGGATTAATTTGGAATAATCTTTTGGGCGTCCAGAAAAAGACCAGACGTTAGAATTGGGCCGGGTAGTAATTTGATTGCCAGAGCAGGTGTGCGCAACAAGCAGCAAATTGCACTCTGCGTCCGAGAGATCTCTTTTCTCTGTTGTTGGTGTACGGTCTAACGCCCCCCACATTGACTGCGTTATTGTCATTCTAATCACAGTGGCTTAACACATTGCCGGAAAACTGGACGTTGGGTTTTGAATTGTAAACAGCCTAACAGGTAATACATGGGTGGTGCGGGTCCGGCTTCAATTGGCAATGGTTCGCATTTTGTGTATGAACTTAAATCTAAAACGCCTAGAACTGCTGGCGTGTACAGTTGCACGCATCAAATTTTTAGCATCCGACGTAACTGATGTAATCAACATTATCACCATAATCCAAGCAGAACAAGATTTGGGAGTGCACAGCTTTTTTGTCGAATGATTTGAAATGGCATTAGCGGCTTTGTTTTTTTGTTGTCGAGTCTGCCTTGGTTCGTCGAATGCGGCGTAGTTAATATCTCCTGAATTTTCCGATTCTCGACTACCTTTCACAGCTTTCTACTTGTTTGCTGTTGTCTGAGTGCTAGAACCTGGTTAGTTGTCGTCTGTTATATAGACAGGAATATCGACAACATTTTCCTGTTCATTTGTCGGAACGGGATTATTGGATTCAAACGAGAATGGGTGATTCTGATTATTAACAATCTTGTAATTGTCATTATTGATTATTGTAAGGAAATCTTCCCACTCTGGCGCTTCCTGTTGATATCCAGCTTATCTGCTTTTGCCTCTTCCCATTTTTTAAAATCGTCTCTTTCATGAAACGGCTAGCGTGAAATAGTTTCATACAGTTAATGAAACAAACCACCACTTATAGAAGGAAGCTGGTAACGTAACTACAATGACGGTGTGTAGGTTCATTTGGGAACAAAGTATCGCCGTTCGTGCACGTAGGGCATTCGCACGTTTCCTCATCACCTAGGAGAAACAAAATATTCGGCTGACGTAATAAGCGAACATGCGACTTGAGCTCACCTTATGCGTGTGGTTTTACAGCACGATGCGGAAGAAGCTTCAAAGGATCGGAAGCTTGTGCTGAAGACAGAACGCACCACCGATGTTTTGGTGTCAAATAATAAAGCTGTCGAAGTCTCACGCCTGAAAATTATATAAGCCAGATACATCCGGAATGGTAGCTTTAGAACCAGCCTAGTAATTCCGCTGCAGTGCTTTGGAAAACGTCAGAGTGCTCTGTTTGGAGCCCACGCACGTGTCCTTATCATCGACTGTCTTTACGAAGTTATAGAGAAGTTACCCAATCTAAACAACTTGAACATTTCCACCGCGCTAGTAATGACAAGTTCCATCCCGGCCACGCGGCGATAAAGCCTTGACTGTCGCTGCAACCTTAAGACGCCGGCTTGAGGCGACTTCAAGGTACAAGTGCACACATTGTGTTCACTCGTACTGCTATAAAACAACCTGGTGCGTGGCTCGGTTTCACTGACTATTTTCGGCGATGTGTCCCAGCTCATGCAGACATAGCCGAACCGCTCGAGCTGCTGACTAAAAAATACGTTCCTATTGTTTGGACGACAAAGAAACTACTGGCTTTTGATAACCACAAAAGTCCGCCCTCAAAGCGTCTCGTGGAAATTATTGGAGTCTTTTGGATTTGTGGAAATGTCACATATGCCGTCGAAATCCACACTAGCGTTGTATATATAAAACAACCGGGGGCGTTGCTCGGTTTCACTAAATATTGTCGGCGATATATCCCAGCTCATGCAGACGTAGCCGAACCGCTCAAGCTGCTGACTAAAACTGCCTTCGTACTCCACGATACATAGCGTTGTTGATGTTAAATTTTAATACTGATATTAGCGCCAGAATGTGCTTCTTACTGGCACACTCAAAAATAGCTGGTGTAATATGAGGCGCCATGGAATGGTGATAATTCTACCTTGCGTTATAAATGCCAGGCGTTTGCTGCATCAGAATAGGCAAGTAGAAGTCAGGGTAATGCCGAAAGGTAACAATGGATCGCATTTCTGGAGTGCTGCAACATAAAACGACATCGTAGTGTGGCGGTCTTTTTTGTGAGCCAGTGGTCGTTACAACAGCTTTACACCGCTGCCAGTTTCTTGCCACCAGTGGCGTTAGGCGGCGATCGACGCAATTACGATCAGTTGGTAACTTAATGAGATTAGCGAGCTTTTGGATCTTTACGCCACAACTTTCTCAGAGCATACAGTGCCAGCGGGTGGAAGTTAACCACTAATAAATTGTGTCTACCAAATCGTGACATATCCCAAACGACCCAGGTGTGCCGGCGGGATAACTTTCTCATTTCGTTGAACACAGCAAGCTGCTTTCCGTTCAGGTAACGAATCACCGTCAGACATAACAGTACAGGAGTTCCTTTTGTGGTTGTTGCCTCCTTCCTAAAAGAACCGGAATATGGTTCTTGCATTTCTTGACGGAATCAAATCCGTTATTTTGGAAACAGTCGACCCAATCGATCTCCACAAGCCTTGTAGCGATGGATAGGATACGGAAATTTTTCGAACGTTCCTTGCGGATTTTAGCGATTGTTGAATTCGAAGCAGTCCTTCCGGGATACTGCGTTGTTGTCGTGGGTGTGCAGGAGCTGAACTGCATCATATATCGCGGGTATCCTCAGCCGAAGAGGATTCAGCTTTTGTATCAGGACGAACACTTTGATCTGCTCACTAGCCCACCAGCTTGGTTGAACCGTGGCTACTGGTGCAAAGTACGCGAGAAGGGATACGACAACAGGGAGAGGCATCAGTATAAGACCGTTTGTCGACAATGCCAATGGAAACACTGCAATGGAGATCCAATGGAGGCTTTCAATTGTTCCGATTGCAACCGAAGCTTCTATGGCCAAGGCTGTTTTAATGCGCACCAGGCGCCAAGGAAGCCGCGAAATCGGCCCGGAAAGTCCACTTTTGTTATATGCTCCGAGTGTAGCGTGTTCGTTTCTAATCTGCGAAGAAAGGATGAGCACGAATGCGTCTATTTACTGCGTACGCATTTTCGTTGACGATTCCTTACCAGAACGACACATAACGCCCGTGGTACTCGTGGAACTGCGAACACTGCCAAACACTACAGGCAGTATTTATATAGCATTCTTTCTTATGGTGCATTCTGTACGTACTATGGGAGTTCACTTTTCAGTTTTATTTCACAGATCCTTTTGGATGCGCCATTGACTTGACATATTTGTGCTTTCGAAATACAGCACAACGCCCGTGGTACCCGTGGAACTGCGAACACTGCCAAACAGTCAGTTTCATAATGCATTCTTGTTCCGGGAAACTGGCCGGCCGAAGACTGGCCGATACGTCTATAACGACTGGTAGAAAGAAACAGATATTACAGCCGAAGGGTGGTTTTTTGGGGCCAGTATTACCTATATTTTGTAGTTTAGTTACAGGGTACCTCTACTAAGAACGATGAAAACGTGTGTGTTAATTCCGGAAAACGAGTACGTCCAACCCAAGAAGTATTTCTCAACTTGCAGTCTGGAACAAAGCACACAAGATTGACGAAGATATGAGTCATCTGCTGCACGTGCAGCACAAGAAAGTTAACGAAGTTCTAGGCCAAAGTATCCTGATGCAAGCCAAAACGTTGCACATAAACATGCTACTGATCGTGGTGCAATGCAATACCCATTCCTGATCGAAGTGTGCAGCTGGGTATTGCTAGCCTGAAGCCTCAAATGCCATCTCGCTCAACCCAGATACAGCTTAAGTGCAGGAACCAGGAGGTGCAGCACCAACTACAAGTGCAGGACTACTCGGAACAGAATTGACTTCAAGTCCAGCCGTGGAGTACGTACGTGGTGATCCTGTGGTAGAATACGTAGAAGTGCCATCACAGTCAGTTATTCAGTGCGTACCTGGTGAAGTTCGTTACGTAACACTACCCGGAGAAACACAGGTACAGTATGTTCCAGTACCTGGTGAACCACAAGTACAATACATTCCTGGAAGGAACATCGTTAAACTTGTATATCGCAAACTGCAAAAGGTTCCTATTCAAAAAGGACGTGTAACAGCTAGAATTTCGAGTAAACGACGTGAACCAAAGCAATCTGAAGGTACACCTATGCTCGAGTACATCCCAAGTGAACCCATTGTCAAGTTTCCTCCAATGGTATGCTTGATTACCAAGTACCAGGTCTTGTTTTGGAAGAAAACAACAGTGTAGTTCTCCACACTTCCCCCGAGGTATCGGTTGAACAACCACAAGGGCTACCATACTATCGGATGTACGACACAAGAATATCTGTACTACCATCATCAAAGGAAGCGTCTAAACTGCTGCAACCAGGTGGTGCTCGTTTAGTAATACCCGATAACACACCAAGAGGGCTACCATCGAACGCTGCGATGGCCCTGACATACCAGCCTAATAACACTTTGGTACCGGTTTTGAGAAAAACACAAATGAAAGATGGTAGCGCAATCGTTCGAGCGCAACCATACAATGAACAGATATATAATCTATATGGGAAGAAAGTTGTCAGACCTCAAAAAGAGCACGAATCAACGAGAACGAAACAGCCAACTCTACCACAAGCAGGTGGCTGGCTATCATTCACAAAATGACAAGTCTAGACCAGTTACACTTGGCTCTTTCAAGCACAGGCAGTCTAGGTGGTATTGACAGACTGCATAAGGAGGCAAAAAAGCAGGGTTACGCTAGAGAACAAGTGAAGGACTACCTTTACAGTAAAGTTGCGTACACAGCCCAAACCGTTTCCCAAGAAGTTTGAACGTCGAAAAATAGTGTCCGCAAATGTGGATGACCCGCACCAGCTAGACTTAACTGATATGCAAAAGTTTGCCGCTTCGAATGATGGAATAAGGTACTTACAAGTATTGACTGTTTCTCAAGATATGCATGGGCAGTCCCTGTAAAATCCACGAAGCCCACAGAAATAGCGAGGACGCTAGCTGCTGTGTACGAATCATGTGATCCTAAATTACGCTGTCAAAGCGACAATAGCAGAGAATTTGTCGGTAAGAAATTCGTCAGTTCTTTAAGGATTGTAGCATAACCGTATTCACCACAAAAAAGGATGACGTTAAATGTGCTTGTTATTTCTTAGCGTAATCGGCGTCCGTGTATCGGACGGGACGCTTTACTTCACGTTTCGGTCTAGCATTACTGAAAGGCAATTCATCAAAGTCATTATTACGCATCTCGTTACTAGAAAGGTCATCGTTTTCATTTCTATGGTATTGATCGTTCTCTTTGCTTGCAGCACTAGTAGTACGCAACCGTTCATCTTCATTCACCGGTTCATCAAGCTGATCACGTTCCGAGAATTTCTTTAACTTCTCTATGTGTACTACTGTTGTTTTCTTCCCCTTTACTTTCCTAATTTCATAATTTACATCCGATAACCGATTTAATACGACATATGGTCCTTTCCATTTACCGACTAATTTATTTGCAACACCTTGTATATAAGTTGGTTTATACAATAGTACTAAGTCATTCACATCGAACAGTGTTCCCACCCGTTTGGTATTGAAATTGATAGCTTCTTTTTCATACAATTCTTTGGATCGTATTTGAGCGATCTCTCTGGCTCTATCTAGCCATTCTTTCTTCAAAGTAATATATTCATTCAAATTTTCCAATTCTTCGTAGCCATTATAGTTCATAACTATATCTAGCGGAAATTGCGGTACTCTGCCATAAACTAATTCGAATGGCATGAACTTAGTTGTCTCATTTCTTGTAGTATTCA
>JAQGAU010003100.1:0-13902 GCA_034698045.1 Paramacrobiotus richtersi
AACGAATGTTCTACAGTTTCTACCGTGAAGATCGCGTGAGTCGTATAGGAAACAAAATGTTGTGGTTCTGCTGCTGTTTTATCAGCCGCAGGAGGCTCAGCAAGGCGAAACCATTGTTATGGCCGAATGGCGAAGAAAACAAGGATGAAGTGAATACGGCTGAAGTTCCGGTAAGTTGTTTCCGCAGTTCCCATATGAAAAAAGCAAAAGGATCCATATTTTAGGAAACCGGAGATAATAATATCGTGAAGGAACCGTCCAGCCAAGACGCAAGAGTTATTCTGAAAGCACTGCAGTATTTTTGCAAACTCTTGTCTCGAGGTAATAATTTTAATTTATCATGCGTTGAAATGACTTTGGTTAATTGTGGGTTGTTTACAGAGCGAAAAGGTCCAGATCCAGCAGCCGACAATATTATTCCAACAGTGGTATTGCCACGCATTGTCCAGTTGCTGCAGATGGAAGATCAGCCTCAGCTGCAGGTATTCTTGCAACGTTTTCTTCGTTTGGTATACCCCGAGCAACCCGTCAGAAGGGAGCTTTTTAATGTCCGGAATTTTACTGAAGCCCTTCGTACAAATGTGACCAGATTTCCTCCCCTTCTTTAAGGACACGTAGTGATCTTTGAGCTAGACAGGCTTTTTAATAAGCTCGTTCTGTACGTTAACGATTTACAGAAATAAGACTTCTGACTGCGTACTTTTTCCCCGTACTTTCACCTGCGCAGATTTCAGTCTTGAAAGAGTTTCTAATGCTTAACGAATTTTGTGGCCACTAGAGATGGCAAATCGCACCGCACCGGCGGTGCACCGCGGTTTAACCGGTGCAGTTCGGTCTGGTGCGGTAACGGTGTCCCATAGTCCACCGCACCGGTTCCTAGAGCACACGAACGTGCGAATCGCGCTGCACCGTCGGTGCAGTCGGTTTATGGCGATCGCCTCCATTCGTAGCATAATTAGCCAATAACTCGATTCAACGGTCCAGTACGGTAAAAACAAAATTTTCGTCCTTTGCTTATGTGCTTACCGGCATACGCAATCGTCACCGTGAAACCAAAGCTTGTGGTTAGATCCGTTTAGGACCCTCGTATTTACCAGAAGCGGAAAAATGCATTGGCTTAATTATGCCTGAATAATATTTCGTTGATTTTATTGGACCAAATAGCAGTTTTTTCGGTGCAGCGGTAAGGGCGTTTACTCCGCACCGGTGTCTGGCCGGGACCGTCGTAGAGTTACCGGTGCTCGTTGAGAACCGCACTGACCCGCACCGGTAACACCGTTGCCATCTGTAGTGCGCGGCATTTGTGCTTAAACTTTTTGGCCATATTGAAGCAATAACGGTTCACGGCGCGCCCAAAGGGACGCCTAGATATTTTTTCTTCGAAAACTCTGTCGCTCGCAAAAGCTCCAGTTTGGCCGCATTACAGTCTTTTTTAGAATTTGTATTGTGCAACATCATTTCTGGGCCATTAATTGCCGAATAAACTACTACTAGCTGTTGCAGTGTACCTGAACACGGGCATGCAAAAAAATTGTAGGATTTATTACTCTCTGACGGGTCCCACGCGCCACAGCTTAGAACCAAAGAAACACTTTACCTGTGCACCTGGTTTTATGTAGTGCGAAGCAGCCAGGACATTGTCCACTATCGCATCCGGAGCTCCTCAGCTAACCCGGGAAATGATCGAACTTGGTGCTGTGCCATACCTCATCCGGTCAATCCCTACTTCTTCCGAAGACAGGCAAGAACAAGTATGTCTCAATCTTGCCACGATCATCCAACTCAGCTTCGGCGGCTTCTTAACAAATCGTAACCTACATCCAGGCTGTGTGGGCTTTGGCGAACATCGCTACAGCTAGTACAGAAAACCGTAGTCTGTTGCTGAGCGAAGGATTTCTGATGCCTTTAATATTGTAAGTATTGAGCTAACCGGCAGAAATCGGTGTTTTGTGAATTTTAATTTTTGACGACTTTGCAGTATTTTGAATTACCGGAAACGTCTCTCTGTGATGCGCAGTGCAGTGCGGGCGTTGTTGTACGTGTGCCGAGACAAAAGTCCTCTGCCCGATTCTGTCCTCTCACTGGTACGCCTTACCACAATGTTGTACTAATATTTAATCACGCTAATGCATAGAATATGCGTCTAGTTGCAACAATCGTCACTCGTTTTCGCTGGACTCCTTCTTTATTCTGATACCAAAGTGCTCATCGACATATGCTGGACAGTTGCTTATCTGTGTGGACATTTTTATGAAGACGTGATCCTACCCATGATTGACGTTGGGATGGTTCCGAAGCTGATTGACCTTTTAGGGTACAAGAGCTGGCCATGGCGTTCGTATCTGCTATCAGTTCATTTATCCTGATTGTGTGGTGTAGGCATGATACTGAAGGTGTTGTCCGCGCTGCATTGGCGGCTCTGAGTAATATGCTCATTGGAATGGAACCACAGAATGAGATACAAGTACTCTTAGACAGCGGTGTTCTATTGCCGTTGAAAAGCTTGCTGTGCCCGAATGCAACGGAAGCCATTCGCAACGATGTGTCTTGGCTGCTGGCGAATATTACCATTGGAACCCACAGTCAGATTCAGGTATGTACAACAGTTTCCAATTTCCTCCATAGTGATCACTGAGCAGTTTCTCATGCATTCCGTTCTTAGCATGTGATAGATGCCGAATTTGTTCCCCTGCTCATCGAAGTTCTGCGCGTAGCGGACACCAGAGGACGGCAAGAAGCCGCTCGTGCCATAAGAAATGCAGTGTGGTTCGGTACACACGAGCAAGTGCAGTATGTCAGATATCGGAATCGCCACATAATGTAAAATCCAAAACAAATGATAACTCGATTGTCTTTAGCATATTCATACGAGACGGATGCATCCCACCGCTCTGTGACCAGCTGGACTGCGCTAATGAATGGACCATGCTTGTTCTCCATAGTCTAGAGGTCATCCTTCGTTGTGGAGCAGCTAGTCTGGATGATCAGGGTTTCAGTTCCACTGCACTTATTATGTTGTATTCTCATGGTACGTCGTCACTAAGCGAGTGTCACCGTTAGCTAATGTTACCTGTTGTTAGGTCTGGAGAAACTGGACGCCTTGACGGGAAACACGAATCCGGACATCTCCAGCAAGGCAGCCGAACTCATTGAAGCCTACTTTTCTCGTATGTGTTTGGAGATCACATTGTCCTAGGAAGTTGTGAGCTGCTCCCCAGATTGGACGAGTGATCGCTTTTCCGCCTGTCAAAAATCATCTGACTGATTCGAGGGTAGATTTGTTTCGATTATGATGCGCGTTCACTAGTGCTTTACTAGGGCAAACTGGCAATCAGTAATAATGGCGATTGTTATGGAGTTTTGACCTGCAGTTCCAGCAATTTCGACTACAAACGCTTTTCCACTGGTTACTGCGTGCTTTTTTCTGTTTTCAAGCAGTGAGGTCACTAAGATGGCTAGATTATGCTCTCGTATGGTCTGAAGCGGCTCTAGGGATGAAAACTAGAGCCTTGTACAGTACACCTCATTACTATAAGCGTCTAATTCTGCTTTTCTAAGGCTTCTGTTTGCCGAAGAAATTGTTTGATGCGTGACTGGGTGGCTAGGCGACTGGGCCGTTTGTAGGTTGATCGAGTTGCTAATTTGGAAGACAATTTGGTTGAGCCTTCGGTAGTTGTTCTGTTGGCTGATTTGCTCGATAATTTTGTGTCTCCTTGTGACAGTTTAGAGGATAGTAGCAACATATGTTTAAAAAACCAAGTGATCTCCTTGAACCAGGAACATTCATCTTTGTCGACTTCCTTATGTGGAACAAGACCGTCAATCAACATTCCATATATTTACGTACATATGTCAGGGCAGTTGACATTTAAAGTAACTTGTTTAGAAAACGCCTTTACGGAAGGTACTTACAAGCTGACCACAAACAGGCACATCAGACTGCACGTAGCCGTAAATAACCACTTTTACGCCGCTATTACTTTAGTAAAGCTCAAAGAAACGTTAAAAATCGCTCCACAATCGAAACAAACGATTCAACAGTTAATATTTAATTAACACAAACTCTCGAGTACAGACGTACACTGTTTTCGCAGACGTCAAAAGACTCCAGACTATCCTGATTGTTACCATTTAATAGGAAGTAGCTGATAACGGTAACAACATCCAGAAAAGCATTTGCTGTAATTTAAAACGATGCATGGACAAGCTTGTAAACTTGTTTGCGATAATTGTTGGCAACAAAAGTCGCCCTTTACTGTCCGGCGTTTTAGAGCGTGCACAAGCAATCTTTCTCGGCCTGTGGGATGCATTGTCCGCGATATTGCCGAGCCGAGTAACCGAGTTTAGCTTTCTCAGAGTACATACAGTATGTAGGACGCACTGACCTTCGTTCATCGATTTTTTTTATTGTGATTATACCGGACGTCTGGTTGTGGCCGGTGCTCTGATCGGACATGACACAATGCACACCCGGACCTTAGTCCTGGTTACGATTTTCCATTCAGTGACCAAAAGACTAGCCCATGGAAGCATGCATTCAGCGTTCCTGCCCGTAAGTTTTCTTGGTCCAGAGAAACATAGCAAAATTATATCACAACAATCTTGAATTGATTCATTTTATCTCATAGCTGATCGCGTCTGCTGCATCCGGAGGAGATTTATAGCTCTAGTCTATCATGCCAAAGCATAATATATTACAAAGCCAGAAAAGCGTCCAATCTATTTACTGTAGCACCGGAAGGACTTTTTCGGTTTGAGGAAAAGAAGCCGGCAAAATCGAGCCTGACGAATAGGTAAAGCAGTGCTTTACCTATTCGTAAAAATGTTGTGCTTTAAAAGCACAACATTTTTACGTTCATATTAATATACGCATTTAATATCGTGCGGAATTAATGTGCCGTATAAATCAACCGTTGTGGTTCTGCTGTAAACTTTCATACTGCAGGTAACCAATCACAATGGACGTGCAGTCGCCAGTGAACAGTGCAGAAAAAAAGGACACAGTAAACACGGAAGCAATTTTGGTAAGTGATCACGTAGTTTCCACGCGAAAAGAATTACAGGGTCCACATTGCAGAATATTAGCGAAGATATGGTGAAGGAACTGACCAGTCAAGACCCTCAAGTGATTCTGAACGGCATACAACATTTTTGCACAAACTTGTCCCGAGGTAATGAATCTGTATGTATGTAGTTGTTAACATGTGGTTTAAATGGCTCATGAGTTATTGTGGGATGTTTTTACAGAAACAAGTCCACTATCTGGAAAAAGTGTTGACACGTATGCTTTGGTATTACCACGTATTGTCCAGTTGCTGGAGATGAGAGATCATCCTCAACTGCAGGTATGTAAGTTGCATTTTCTCCGTCTACATACCACCAGAGAAATACCTACCAAAAAACCTTTGTTTTGAGCAGTACGAAGCCGCGAGGGCTTTGGCTAGTCTTGCATCTGTAAGCTCCCAGCAAGTCCGTAAAATCATCGAAATTGGTGCAGCACCAGTTCCTATCAAGTCACTGGATACGCCCTCCGAAGACGTGCAAGAACAAGTACGTCCCAGTGCTCATGTTGTCGAGATTATGGAAGTCGGCCAGTGTGGTGAAATCTGTGCAATGATGCAGGCTGCGTGCGTCTTGGGAAACCTTGTTAAAGCTAGTACCAGGGGTCGCAATCTAGTGCTGAACGAGGGATTCCTAACGACTTTAGTCAGGTGCGTGTTGCGCTATCCAGCAACAGATGAGAATTTTCTTGATAAATGTTCATAAATCTGCAGCATTTTAAAGTACCCGAAACGACCGTCGATGGTACGCAACGCAGTGCGGACACTGAAGTATTTGTGCCGAAAGAAAGGTCCACCGTCCGAGCTGAACACACTGGTAAACGAAACTAACTATGTAGGATATACCGTTACATACAAATGTATCGTATTGTACTAATATGTTCTCATGCTAGATGAATACAGGCTTCGGTAATGCAGGTACAACAAGCTTTACCGGTTTTGGCTGGACTCCTCGGCCATTCAGACGCGACTGTATTGGTCGATTCATGCTGGGCGGTTGGAAATTTATGTCAACATTCTTTTCAGTTCGCGATCCGGGCCGTGATTGACACAGGAATACCTCAGAAAATAGTTTACCTTTTAAAGTATGATATACGTACTTGCATTCACATTTAATAGAAATACATCCGTAGGGAAATGGTTGTGTGTCGTGCGTTGTAGGCATGATACTGACAACGTTGTCCGAGCTTCCCTGGGGGCTTTAGCAAACATGCTTCTGGGAGAAGATTCTCAAAATCAAGCTATCCTGGACTGTGGCGTTTTATTGCCACTCAAGGTCCTGCTTGCAGGAACGAATGTGACGGAACCTGTTCGTAAATCCGCTTGCTGCACGCTGTTGAACATTACTACTGGAAACCCCAATCAGATTCAGGTAAACTAGCTTGCCCACTTTATTAGCCTGCCATTGTACGAGTACAATGGTATATACATTCTCCTTAAAGCTCGTTATAGATTGCGGATTTGTTCCCGTCCTCATTCAACTTTTGCGTACCGCTGACTTCAAGACACGGAAAGAAGCCGTCTGGGCCATGAACAACGCACTCTGGTGCGGAACACACGATCAAATTGAGTATGTTGGCCGAGTGCCGAAAGCTGGAGAAATGCTGACCACAAACGATAAATCGATTGTCTTTAGGGAATTCATACAGTACGGCTGTATATCCGCACTCTGTGACCTTCTGGACAGCGCTAATGAGTGGATACAGCTGGTCCTCGACGGTCTGGAAGCCATCCTTCTCAGTGGAGAACATTGTCTAGATGATCAAGATTTAAGCATTTTTTTAACTTTTCGACGTGGGGCGTTTTTTCTATCTTTTTCCAGCGAGATGCCGATTTGTATCTGTCGTATGCTCCGGAGCGGAAACGAGCGCAAAACCCTTTTTTGCCATTATTATCCCCTTTTAGTTTCGTTTTCCCTGCAATATTGTTTGTTATTCCTATAAAAGGTCATGTGTTTTGCTATTTCTCTTGTTATTCCCGAAGAATATCTTAAGCACTCCAGTTGTTATTTCTTACCGATAAAGCGACAACAAAATTCGAACAACAAGCAGGTCGATGTTTCACAAACGGAGAAGACGCCGATAGTTAACTCACGGCAACAAACCACAGAATAACAAAGCAGATGAGAACATATAAAACTATGGCGACATCTAGTAACTACACGCCCACGGCCCAAAAACTGTTTTAAAACACTCCTTCCACCAAGCGTCCTCACATGCAGCAGCCCGTTTGGGTTTCGAATTGTAAACAGCGGATACACTGGGACGATAGCACTGAGCGGGATGGTCCTTGGCGTCAAAATCGTCCAGCTGCACCGGTGGCTGCTTTCCGGATCCTTTCGCCGGCCAGGTTGGACGGTCCTCCGCTGACTGATCCGCTGTGTATGTCGGGAATTGATCCGGTGGATTGTTCGATGGGGAAGTGGGGGGCTGGTTGTTTGGGCCGTTAGTAGGCTGGTTTGGTTGATAATTTGGCGGATAATTCGTTGGTTGATTTGGCTGATAGTTGGGTGGATAGTTTGTTGGCCGATTTGGTTGGTAATTTGGCGGATAATTCGTTGGTTGGTTTGGCTGATAGTTTGGTGGATAGTTTGTCGGCTGATTTGGTTGATAATTCGGAGGATAGTTAGGTTGGTAATTTGGTGGGTAGTTTGGCGGTCGATTCGGTGGGTAATTTGGTGAATAGTTTGGTGGGCGATTTGGTGGGTAGTTCGGTGGATAATTAGGAGGATAATTCGGAGGATAATTAGGTGGATAATTAGGCGGATAGTTCGGTGGGTAAACTGGCTGATATGGCGGACAATTCGGTGGATAATTCGGCGTCGTTGGCTTGTCCGTAACCGGCTGTGCCGTAGTCGTATCATTCACTGTAGCCGGTGTCGGTTTCGTAATCGGGCGCGCAGTTGTAGCAGGAGGATTGACGTGTTTCGGCAGCGCCGTGATGAAGTAATCCTCCACTCCGCAGTGATTCGATCCGCGCAGGAACTTGACAACGCCGTTCATCCCCCACTGCTTTCCCCAGGAGTTGACAATCAGCCAGTAGTCTGTGCCACGTTCTGTGCCCCATCCGATGACTTTCAGTGCGTGTCCGCCTTGCGATTGGCCGGTTACGTGCCGATACACTCCTACAGTAAAGTTAGTGAATGAATCAGAATGATACTAGATAAACAGACTGTAAAATATGCTTACCGGAAGAATAGGTTTCCAGATCGGCATAGGCTGTGATGCCAATAGTCATAGGTCCGTTGGTCATCAGCTCGCGTTGCGCTTCTTCGATGACCTTCTGCAAATCCGCGGCGCCGCTGTATTTTTGGAATTTCAAACCCGTGCCGTACCATTTCGAGCCTGCGAAACAAACATCGTAAGAATTGTATTATTATTCGTGTACAAATCAGCTGGAAGCCTACTTTGCTTTACCGATTTGTTTATCGTTCTGGTAGCTCTTAGAATACGCTCTGTTTGAACAGGAACGAGTGCAACTGGAACTTGTCGTAGCCTGGCTATCCTGTTGGGAGTACGACTGGTACGGCATACAACCAATATTTGTGCGATATTCTCCACCGGTTACCACTCCCGAACTAGTGAACATCTGGTACGGAGTTTCCAGTTGTCCACCTTGCGCACTACAACGCTAAATCAGTGATATTTCTTCTATTGGATGTTTAACGTTTTCCTTACCACATTCGCATGTTACTTCGTCCAGAACTACACACCAGCACATCCTGTGCGGAAAGGGAGATGTTACGATACACTGGATCTGAATCTCCCATTGCGATGCACAGACGGTCGGATAAGACAGCCGCAGCCGATACCGCCTGCATTAACAGGAGAACAGTACATACATTTTGCATACCAATACATTTTGCAAATTAAATTTTGTGAACTTGTACTTACCCAACAAGAAGGGCACGCCCCCTGTGCCCGAATATTCTGGAACGTCGCGCACTGGGGCCAGGCTTCTCGGGCGTCAAATGAAGCAGGAATCGCCTCTTTATTATCGCGCGTTGTCGGGCGCCGCGGAATCTTCCGTAGCTGATCATCCGGTGTCGGTCTTAGACCGTAGCTGAATATCGGCCGATTTGATTCTCGTTCGCTGTTGTAATCTTTGGCCGTCCATGTCGCCTCGTTCGGTCGGCTTTTGAAATAGTCGTTCACAGTTCTGAAACCAATTACACCATAAGGAAGCTTCAATGAGGTACACCAGATGTATACATACTGCACTATGTTTTCCTTTTCGGCGGAAACGGTTATCGATCCAACGTGAACAAGAGCAAAAACTGCTGCTAAGTGAACTGTAAAGGGATATTTCGTCATGTTGTTGACGCGAACAGTTGTTAATACAGCGGACACTAAACGCTGACTTGCCTCTAAACAATCTCTTCTGTTTTCCGTTGGTTATTGGAGATTCTTCGTAAACAATTATCTTGTGCTTAATTAGCAAGCGGCATGGCTTGAACAGATAACTACCGCGTTAATTGACTCGATGATCGATAAATCGTCTTCGAAGCGGTACACAGTGAAAGTTCAAGATCACGGAAGACATCTGTACATACTTCGGTATTATGCTTACTCACTGAAGTCATTTGTTGTCAGCACTCTTGCTGACAATGCCGGTAATGCTACATGAGAAAAAAAAGTCGGTCATGTCAGATGTACATGCAAACATCTCGGTGCGAAGATGCGCGCATGGTCACGTTTGCATTTCCGCATAATACCCTACATATGTTCTGCTCATTCATAGTTTGTGCATGTGGCATCGGACTTGTAATGATGACAGATGATAGTTATGAAACTATATTAAAACTATATTAAATAACAAAACTACCGTAGTGATTCCAGTAACTTATTCCACAAACTCGCTTCATCGCGAGTTGTTATTGCATTTCGGATGCCCAGTTCTCAAATTGAAATTGTTTTTGTTAATGTGCTTCATACAGTCGATATTCTTATAAACAAATTGAGAACCCTTGATGTGTCCGTTTCAAGTTTTTTTCACAACTGTGCCATTTGATAAAGAATTCGCAGTATACAGACATATACATAATTATGTTAGTTATAGAAATAATGAATAATATATTTATTGCAGATTGCAGAGAATGCTCATTCCAAAGAAATTGTTATTTTACTATGATAGAGCATGGACAAATCTTGCTTTCGGCTACGAGTGATTCGGCTAAACTGGTTTGGCGATCAGAATTCCTCACAGTTCGCAACTGTAAAACTGTGAAATAATTATCGATTTTAACATTACGTAGTCATTGTATCTAATTAGGTGCTGTCCGTGTTTGCTATAATTCACGGATTGGAAATCTGACTGATGGTTCTCTGGATTATTGAAAGGCGGTCATTTTCTTATTTGGGTGACATTTTTACAAGGTCAACGTCCACACGTCGCTAACACATCCGCACAAAGTAACACAATGTAATTACAACAATAACTGGCTACATTATATTCTGGTAGCTACAGAACCTACCTAATGTAATTACATTTGCGAATACTGTGATTGTCGTGTTTAACAAAAGGCGTATGCATAGCGTGACATGTTCACATGGAAAATGTGCAATGCAGACTATGACCGCGAATCTACATATCGCTTGTGTAAGATCATCTAGATAACTAGCAGCGAAACAACTTCTTCAGCGCATCCCTCCACTCTCGTGACGCTAGCAGGAAAATCACCGGGTTAAGCAGGGCATCCAAGAAGAATATAACCGTGCAAGGTGTCATGACGTTGTACAAGAGCAGCCCCTTGAAGTAGACCAAAGTGTAGGCCGTATTGACCGGCGTCCAGCAGATGACGGCCACCATTACCAGTCCGGTTAGCACTGCGAAATGCGGCCGGGGGCTATGTTGGCGTTTGGATTCCGAACGTGACATAACCGGGCGCGACTGGGTTTGCTGACTGGAGCGAACGCTTGGAACGGCATTCACTAAGGAAACAAATTTGTCAATATTCTGTAGTCGGTTCAAATGCCATCTGCCGTATCTAGTTAGCAGTGGGATTAATATGTAAAATCAGATTAATACAGCTAACTAGTACCATCCTTTAGGCAATTGAATCATAACTATTGCAGCCTACCAAGCACCGAACATGCATGACCTTTGTAACTGATGATGCATTGTACACAGTTGCAACATTGTGGTGTACGACGTTCGGTATCTAATGTCATATAATGTGTATCCCCAATTCAGTGTACTTTACGAAATCAAAATGATGGTAGCCATCTCTAGAAACGGAATAATTATGGATTCGGTCATGGTTTGCCATCTTAGCAAAAACCGGGTCATATTAATACTGACTTACAGCTCCTATTTTGGGTGGAATTCCTACTGTTACCCGTCCCATGTTGAACCCTATTCTTGACCTTTCCCCGGACTTTGAAAAAAATCACCGGATACATCAACAAAACGAGCGCTTCCGGTACCAGGAACAGCGCGTTATATGTCGGATTGGACCAGGCCAGTTCGTGCGGGTAGCTGGGAATGCACATGGGTATACCATCGCCAGCCGAATACTTCATAATGTGGATGATGAATCCCGGCAACGTCCACAGATGGATGTAGGCTAACATTGTGATGACAAGAATAATCGCCACTTTTCGCCGATGGTGCAGGCGGTAGTGTGTGGGGAACACAACCGCCCAGAGACGGTTGGCACAGATGAGGACGTGCATGTGGTAGGAGAAGGACAGGAATGCCCAGCAGGTGTATAATATGAAGGTGCAGAACTGCTGTCCTAACGGCCAGGTTATACCTAAAAAATGCTGGTTTGTACGCATTCTCATGGTTTTTCTTCGCGACTTTCCTTGTGGAATATTTCAAGTGTGACTGGGAAATGTTCGTACTGGAAGCTGCAACCATTACCTAATAAAGTGAAGATGCTATGAAGGTGTAACGTCAAGGTTTGTGCTAAATCTCCGGTTGCTAAGCTGACAATATAAACGGCGAATGGCGTTTGTAAACGGCCGAATCTGACGTAGACGGTAATCAGTAAAACATTGAATACCAGGGTAGTCATCGTAATAGGCACCATTATCCAGGCTGCATAGGCGGTGGCCAGAGAAACCGGTGCAAGGGTTTCATTTGCTGTTGCCAGCGTAGTATTGTTATCCATCTTTTAGGAAAGTGAACGCCGAAACTTGTAATAACGAAAGTAAGAAACCCGTGAGACTAAAACGTTTCAGTTGTTGACGGCACACTTTTATACCTCAGTCCAGGTCCGATGGGGATTTTTTCAAGGCTATTCATCATCCTGGCCTTTTCCGAAGGTTTTGTAACCGCTGATTCCCAGAAAGGCAGTGACGAAACCAATCTTCCGAATTATATTCTGTATTTTGATATGAGACGTTACAACAGAATCCTTTCCCAGGAGAAAGGATATTCTGTCCGTTAGCTGTTCACCTCCGCCAGCACAACGACTTGTATTCATTGGGCTGTTATATATCAGTTGGAAAACAGGCATATGACACGGAATTATTGTGCGTTGAATAAACGATAATAGATCTCAAGATCTTGACAATGATGAATGTGCCACGGAATGGCCGACATTTGCGTCAATAATATAGTATTAGACTTAATCTGGGCAATGGCAATCGATATAGGGCTGCAAGGCAAAATAAGATACGAGTATTTAAGACTTGGTTGGGACTGAAAACCAGCTAACAAAAGCCACTTCCGAAACTATTCATCATGCGCAGGGCATCACAATACTAATACCCATAAAGGAAAGCAAAGACAAGCGGTGTTTTTTTAACAATGTCCAACTGACGCACGAGATAACGCAGAAAAAACAGCGTCTTCCTGTCACGTGCCGGACGTTTCGCAACGGCAAAAGCTAAAGGAACAAACGCTCATTCAGCGATCAGCTGTGCCTGTGAGCGCCAATAATGCCTCATCTGCCAAAATGTTCCCTGGAACCGGAATTTCGGCCTATCCCGGATATTCTTTCCCAGCAACAATGTCTCCCTTGTAGAACGCAGGGTTTTGCTTCCCTGAACTGATTTCATAAATTGTTCGTTCCGGCAATAATGTCCACCGAAACCAAGAGTGACATTCGCAGGAAATGTTGACTGGGTCCGTTACTGCTGTTGTGCCGGTCAAGTAAAACTGTGCCGCACATATCACCCGCAAGCAATCTTTCCATTCCGGGAGACACTTTTGCCGGTAAAAAATATCCGAAGCTAGAAATAAGCCCAAATGCATGAAAAGGCTAATTCAAAGGGGGGTCGTTATTGGCGGTCATGCATATACGTATAAGATCTTCTTTGGCTCAGTTTACACCTTTGCCAGCTTTTCTCGCCCTGCTACTTTACCCTTAAGTTGTTAACAACAACCACACCAACACGGCGAAAAATTCTCCACTAAACTTCTCCGTTTCTGTCCGGAATTTTCCCGCCTAGAAAGTGAATGATCCCAGTAAAAGCATGAGCGAATGCGTCCATACAGTAGTTTCGATGGGCAACGGTTAAATTCTATATCATTACTGCTGCAGAAAATCGTATTTTAGTGTTTTCGCTTCCAGTTCTCCGCAGTCTGCTGTTTTAGGTACTCTTTCCTCACAGGCTACCAGAGCGCGAACAGCAAGTATGGTTGTTTCCCGATTGTATGAAAGTGGGCATTTTTGAGCAGCTTCATCGGCGCTAATATTTTGTTATCGGTAATGTTTGTTATGTACACTAACTACTTCTTATCTATTCCAATTTCCACTGTTATTTTTTACTCATTTATCAATAATATTGGATTTATTGGACTATAATAATATTGGACTGCCGCTGGTCTGGGACGTCACGGTTCGCGACACGATGTGCGACACCTACATTGGTGCCACTTCCAAAAGTGCTGG